>WAAE01044803.1:0-23510 GCA_013400495.1 Nicator chloris | reverse complement strand
TCCTGATACAGTAAGGTTTTTAGAATCAAGGAGGAGAGTGGTAAAAAGGTTCAGAAGTTAGGAGGTACTCATGGTACACGTCTTGATGTCTCATTATCACTGATGCTGGCTAGTTCCTATTTCTTGCCACAGTGCTTTCTGCCAAGGTGAACAGTGACAGCTCTTAGCTGAGACTTTCTGTGAGAATAAGAGTGCAGTTTCATAATGAGTTCAATTGTTTCATTGGAAACAGCTGCTGAAGGGGTTGATCTTGTTTCCATATGTTTAATCATATCTTCCATTTCAGCTCTTATGACAGAAAAATAGTTCTCAAACCAGTTGGATGTCAGGTGAATTCAACTGAGGTGATGAAAACTGCACCTTCGTGCTGGTTTTTGTGCTCCAGTTGAGTCAGCACCAGCCTTCTCTTTAGTGAGGCAGTTCAGTCCTCTTCATAATTGTTACCTTGGTCTTTTTGCAAACTTAGAGCAAGGATCACTGCCTATACTTGATTTACATGTCAAAGGTTATTTTCAAAATTTTAGAAGTCCATTCTCTATGGTGTGGTCTTTCAGTTAATTATAAAGACTTAATTCAGTATAGGCAACTTGCCCTTAAAAAAGGGATTTGCATTGAATACTGAATCCTTCAAAGATGGAGCAGTGGTTGCACTGTGCCAGAAGTTAGGCTGGGGCAAAATAAAATGCCTCATGCAGAAACTTTGTGCAGGGTTTATGTAGAACCACTACCTTGGTTGTGCTACATAACAAGAAGGAAAATCAAGAAAGGGAGAATAAGAAGGTAGGAGTCCTAATTCTTACAGGAAGATTAATTGCTGTCTACTTGTTCTGTAGGGGTCCATTTGTGTTATTGACAGTATCTGACAGAGAAGTTGGAATGGCAGCTTGTTTGTCTTGTACCAGTAGGTGAAATGATGCCCACAGAGCAGTCTGATCTGTGGTACACTTCTGCATCCCAGATGATTGACACCAATTAAGCTATTTTTGTGGCCTTTTTATCTCAGTTCCTGTTGAGATGGTGTGTAATTAAAATACCTGGAGGAGAAATTAGAAATTCATACATTGAAAATCATTCCATGTTCTCTATTATTCAATGCAAATTGCAATTCTAATTCAGCGGGATCCTGAGTTTGCCATTGGTAATTAAGTTTTCTCCTGAAGTCTACAGCTGAAAAGTGACTGTGCATATCTGAATATGTGATGATGTTGATATTTGAGAGGGATATTTAAATTTCTGTGATTTCATATCCACCACATTGACTAGGGAAATGACAGCAAAATAAAGTAATTTAGGGTCATACTAGAAAGTTTAAGACAGTGTAGTTGCAGCAGTGCATTCTGGAAACACTTAGCAAGAGAGAGCTGTGGATGCTACCATGTCCATGGCATTGCATTGACCTGGACAAGAAGATTGGTGGTCTTGATTTTGCAGTGGAGGGCCCTGTCAGATCTGTGTTTATTACTTCTAGATGTCTGGAGCATAGCTGAGAGCATGCAATTGTATGTCACTAAAAAACATAGGTGTCTCTTGGAACAGGAGATAGACTTTTCCATTTATTGAGCGGTGAGAAACAATAGATGTCTTTTCTGTATTGTCTTTCCAAAGGAGTGCACAGAATGATAAAATTGTATGCTTTCTTTGCAGTCGTAGTCTGGAAACTGTTTTGTATTATTATCTTTTGTCTTACTTAGAGACCTTTAAGGTAATAGCTTTTCAACACTCAGATGATGATGGGTACATCTGCTTGCCTTTTCCCAGGTGCAGTATCTTTTTATGCTCAAGTGTAGTTTGAATCTCCTTGAAAGTGTGTATCCTGACCTTCTGTGCCTGGAAAGTGTTGGTACATTGTTCTCTGTTCTGCTTGCTCCGTTTCTCTTGAGCACTAGGTGGTGCTGGTTCTTTCCATCTTCTGCTTGGAGTCTTGCTATCGGCAATGGCGTCAGTTCATCCTCTCAGAGGAAATTAGACACTGTTTTGTTCATTCGTGTCCCCTCAAAGCAGATCAGCAAGCAAGAGTTCCCTAACAACGTCTTTGCCCAGCCTGTGAAGCCAATACTGTGCTCTGTAGGCCGAATATACAGTATTGAATACATTTCTGCACATTTGCTCAGTTGGTTAGAGCGTAGTGCTAACGATGCCAGGATTGTGGGCTTGATGATTTTATGGGTCATTCACTTAAAAGTTGGGCTCGATGATCCTTGTGGGTCCCTTCCAACTCAGAATATTCTGTGATTCTGTAATATTCTATATTGAACACACACCATGTGTTCACAATATAGAGCTGCTGTCTCAGACACCAAAATCAACAATCTTTGAAAACATTCAAGTTCAAATTGTTTACCTATTTGAATCTTGTTTTGTTCCTAAAGCTGTTATATAAGAGCAGAACATGTTCTGTATAGACACATACAGTAATGACTGTGTGGGGAAGCCACCCAGATGTAGATCTCCACTGTTTCAGGTTAATATACTGACCCTAAGATGCCACTTAGTGGCATCTGTGTGACTGCTTTCCTATTCTCCCATTCTGAGCCTGCTAAACTTATTTTTCAAAATATATATCTTCAAAATTTTGCAATTTTAATCAATTGGCATTTTCCAAAAAGTACTAACTGCCTTCCTTGGGATTAATCCTTCCCTAATTCTACTCAGATTCTTTTATTGAACTGAAAAAATAGCTTTTGTGGCCTGTCTGGACCTGGATAACTTCCTTTAGTGTCAAAAGAAGTATCAATCAGCTGCCAGTATTTCTCGCCTTGTTTTACAAAGGGATTCAAGTTGACGAAGTGTTACTTGAGTAACAAAGGCCCTCATTTCCCTCCTGCAGATGAAAGCTAGCAGCCCAAATCTTCCGTGAGCAGGGCTTCTCTGCTTACTGATTTTCTCATCTGTACTTTCCCTCAATGCTTGACTGTATCATGTCACTGGAGTCTTACGAAAAGAGAATGTGGAAAAAAAAGGACTGGACTTTGTTAAAATCAGTAAGGTTACATGAATTGAGAGCAGTGTTGTGTTCAGTCAAATGCTGTATCCCCACAGCTTGACCAATCCACTTCTGCCTACTTAAGGTGATGACTCATGGCAGGTGAAGGTCTTCAGACTGCATCCAGAGCTTTGTGCAGGAAGGTTATTAGGCTCCTCTTTTCCCCTGAGGGCTATGAGGCTCTCTGATAGTTCAGAATGTTTTGGCTCCCCTTACGTTATCAGTTTAAAACATCTTGAAGGGCATCAGGGGGCACCTGCAGCCTGTAAATTGCTTTTTGTTTTGTTTTCTTTTTTCCTCTAACATATGCAATACCCAAGGCTTATATTTGCATTTGGCAGGCAATGGTCGTGCTTCTGAAATAAACAAGATCTCGCCTTTGTTTCATTAGAAGTGTTTGATCTACTTCAGGTTGTAGGTCTCCATCCCTCAGTGCTCTGGGGCCGTGGGCAGTTGAAAGTAGGACTGGAAATGGGCTGCAATAGCATACATGTGTTCTGCTGTCCTGGGATTTGTATTCCAGGAGAAGATCTGCATTTGATCTCTGATCAGTAGCACCTAGCTGTCTTTAATGCACGTGCTGGCTTTCAACAAGAATGATGGTTTTTAAAACTTCAATTGTAATCGTGTAAGGCCTGCTGTGAAAAGAGCATGAGACAGACTTAAGAAGTTTCATGAATAGGGCTTTCTGCTAGTGCACATCATTAAAATGTAACCTCTGACTGGTTTTGAGCAGTCTTCCTTAACCCATTGTATTCCTCAGAGACAAATACAGCATTTTATATAGGTTGCCCTATGGGTGTAGAAATATGTCTTTGTAGCGTGATGGCACATTGTAGCAGAAATGTACAAGGCTTGATTTGATCCCCTCAGGTTGATTTTTCAGTGCAAATTAGGTAAGATTTTGAATACTTTTTGCTGAGACCTTCCAGAGTGAGTTCTGCTATTGAATATTCTGCCTTGAGGATAATATATTAAGTCCTAAGGCATTTGTATTTAGTAGAAGGGGTTTTTTTTAAATATTCTGGTGCAAGTACAGCTTTGTTATATAGAGATACGCTTATCAAACTGTCAGCATGATCAGTTATGTAGTACCATCTCTATTTCTTGCTGGTTTATCAGAAGTTAGGCAGACATTAGGAAGAATTTATTCACTGAAAATGTTGTCAAGCCTTGGAACAGGCTGCCCAGGGAGGTGATGAAGTCACTGTCCCTGGAAGTGTTCGAGAAAAGACGGGGTATGGCACATAATGCTATGGTTTAGTTGACGTTGTGACATTCAGTCAAAGGTTGGACTCGATCTTGCAGGTCTTTTCCAACCCTAACGATTCTGTGATTCTCTTCTGCGATACTGAAAATCCTGTAAGGCAGCACCACTCACGCTTTCAAGGTACTTGTTAGCACTGTACCTTAGCTGCTCAGTAGAATAAATACACTGACTTGGAAATACCACGTGGCAGTCATTCTGGGAAGCAAAGGTAAGAAAACTAAAACACAGGTCCTTTTTACAAAGCCCACGAAAAGTGTGGGGGGGAAAGGGAGGTACAGCTGGTAATGTGCTGGTCCAGGATCCAAAAGGGAACATAACTGAGAAACTGCTATCTGGGGTGTTTATGAATGCACTAGTAACCTGTTTGAAGTGCAACTGGCCCACTGTCAAACACTCGTGAGAGAGAGTTCACAAGCAAAACCCCCTGTGTATCTGTCTGAAATGCTTTAGGGATAATTAGTGTGCTATCAGTGAGAACCTGCTTGCTCTGGGCTTTTTGAACTTCATAAGGAGGAGGAAATGTGACAAGGATGTATTGCCTATGGTGTAACACTTAAGCCTTACACCCAGTTTAAGAACATGCAGGGTTTTTTTGTTTGGGGTTTTTTTTCTGAGTGTTTTTTGTGGTTTTGGTTTTGGGGTTTTTTTTCGTGGTGGGGGGAGGTGTTTGTTTTTACTGGGAATGGATTTAACTCCCTGTGCTAGTTATCCACGTATAGCTTCACTGTGGGAAATGCGTGAGTGCTAAGTACGCTTATGGCAGTGTAGCTAATCTATATTGAATTTACTACCATTATAACAGCTTTGTTCCCTAAAGTTTATGCTAAGCTTCACAGTGTCTCTACAGTACTCATTGCAGGGGCTCTGCTCAAGGTACTGTTGTCTAAAGGCAGTGAGGGGTCAGGACTGTGGTCTGTACAGTGTTGTACATTCTGATGAGCTTAATATTGCTAATTTTTTTCAAGCAGTCTAATTGAAATGAATGTAATTTCTTCCATTAGGAAGCCAAAATTCAGGTCACTGGTCATTATAGAGCTTTTTGTTTGGACAGACTTGAAATGTTTACTTTATTGATGTTTGTGTCTTCTGTGTCTGTTCTAGCAGGTGCATAAGCCTGTAAAGACACATTCTTTCCAAGTTTGCCTTTGAATCTTAGCCAGAGTCCATTGCTCATCTAAGTGAAGTCCACTTAAGATGTTGACCCATGTTTCCATGTGGTATCAAAGATGTTATGTATCATCCTGGACTCCTAAAGCACTGTTATTAGTTCTGGGATTTGTTTTTAACCACCAACTGTCAGACAGACATGAAAACTTGGGGGAAGGGGCAGGAGGAATTTGAGATAACCAAGACAAGAGCTGTGAAATCAAAAGTATACAGTGTTAAAAGGGAGTGTGTGTAAGACAGTAGGGAAAGATGGTTACAACCAACCATGTATTCTTTGCATTGAAGGATAATTGTGCTGTGTGGTTCTTCCCTGAATTTTGGGTTGTGTATTTTACTATGAAGATTTATAAGCACTCGGGCAACTTCTAACTTGAGAGATGAAGAGCCTTGTCTGCATTAGTAATTCTGTTCCAGTATAATTGTGTCAAAAGAAAGGTTGTACTGGCATAATAGTGTAATGAGGAGAAAGATTACTGTTATTAACACAAAAAGAGGTGTCTGCAAAGATCACTATTGTGTGAGAATCCTTGTGCTCCACAGAGACCATAACGGCTCTGCTTTTACAGCATGTGGTTTGTATATGAATCAGAGACTCAAAATAATGCCTTCTGGAATGGGTCAGCAGAAGATATTTTCCAGATTAAATAAATTCTGGTCCACTTTGAGTGGGCAGACCAGGCTTCAGCTGCCTGTTTCTGTCCCTGTGTCCTTTATAGGTCTTGGGCACAGATAAGTGTCATGTGTTGCTGATACTCTAGAAAATTAAAGTAGGCATCCTACCTTTAGTGAGCTCTGTGACCCTAACACATCGCAGCAGAGAATTGAGGAAGTTAGTACAAATGGAAATATTGTGCTTATGATCATGCTTGGTAAGAGAAAGATTATCACTTCGGCCTTGGTTCTGAAGCTGCTGGAGGTCTGTGGAAGGTGTCACAATTATGGCTGTGGGCCTGTAAGGTGACTGTCTTCCTTAATGGGATACATAAGCATTGAGGAGGACTAGTGAGAAGAAAGTCAGTGTTCTCCTTTAGTAGTGTTTTGAGGTTACAGCGGTTTCCTCTTGAAAAGCACAGTTTTGCCTTCAATTTTAATGCCAACATCAGCACAGGGTTCTGCTTTGGTCTTGATAACTTCAATGAAAATTCTAAACTTTACATAAGGAGTTATTTCTTTATCACCTTCAGCAAGACATCCTCGGCTGTAGGAGTCCAGATATTTTTCATCAAGCTCAGACCTTTATACCATTAGCTCTAAGTTCTGCAGTCAGTGAAGAATTGTCCCTCTGTAAGCCAAAGAAGATCCTCCCCCCTCTTCTAGAAGCAAGGATTCTTTGAAGTTTGTAAGTGCAAAAGCTTGCATACATTAATAGTAGGCTGTCTGCTCTCTGTGTACACTGGAATCTGTTAGGAAAGAGTTCTTTTAACAGCAGTTTAAAGTGCTAAGGGGAGCAAGATGCCTTCAGGTATTTGCAGTAAAACTGCTTCTTATAATCTGTGTGCTTAGCTGATCTTCCCCTTTGGACTCACTTGGTGTGAAGTCTACAAGAGCAGCTATGGATCCATGGCAGTGCCAGGCAGGAGTTGCTGTCAGCCTACCTGCTGCTGAGAGCTGTGCTGGCACTCCAGTCAACACTGCCCTTCTACCGACAAAAATGGAACAGAAATAATGTCAGTTTTGGCTTTGCCACAACCAGTTGCAAAAGGGGACTTTGTCCATGTGTAAGGCTTGACTATTCAGGGATTTTTTTGTGTTCCCTCAGTACTTCAACAGCAGAGGCCCAAGAGCTTGCTAATGCCCTCGAAGCAAAAACCTGGGGATGTACTCTCTAGCACAGTGTGGCTAAAGCTGTATTGGAATTTCCAACCAAGCTTTCTTCATTTGTTGATGCTTGCACCTAAAATTCTTTAATTTTTTGAGTTCATCAGAATTCAAGGAATTCCTTTTTGCACTTGCTAAGTGCTTTAGGCTGCAGTCATTATTTGAAGGAAAAATCAAAGAAGGTGGACACCTGTGAATCTCCTAAAATATGGCCAGTAATATGAAAAAATGTCCAAATGACAGTGAAAATTATTGTCATAGGAGTGTCAGATGGTATGACTGAATTTCTCTTGGAATTACAGTGATTGGAGGGAGAAGAGAAAGCAATGGATATAGTCAAATCAGAAGAACTTTTTATAAGCTCACTATCTTTTGACAGTTTCTGGACTAGAAATTCTTTAATAGGACAAGGCCAGACGTTTTGAAATGTTATTCCTGACAAAACAGGTGGTTTCTGATCCTTTCTTTTTTTCTTTTTTAAGCCTGTGAGCCTTAACAGAGCTGTGCTCCACTGTAAACTTAGCCTAACCTGGTTAACAGGAATGCCTTTTAGATCACTAGGGGCAAGGCAACCTGTGAATACAAAATGTGTAATTTTGTGCTATCGCTCATCCAGTCTGGTGCCATATCTGCATTGAACTCATGTTTCTGTGCTAATGTCTTCTGTAAAGAATAGATGAACTAAAAATGGTTCCTTTAAATGCTGAAGGTCTAATTCTTCTCTCAGCAGGTTATTTTTCAGAGTCTTAGGAGCCCAGAGAACTGGAGTTTTCACAAACATTTCCTTTGCAGTTTATATTAAACATACTAGAGTTGTGTATTTGGAGGGCAGGGGATCATGAAGACTGGAGTTTGAAAGAGTGAGGATGGTTTACGTTGCTCTGCTCTCACAGGAAAAAAGCCTTAGGGGAGTTAGTATGTCACTTTATTATTAAGTACTAGGCTAGAAAATTCACTTTGTAGTTTCAGGATCTTATAAGAAATGTAGTAGGTCTTTAAGGGAGTTAGAGTATTTAGATATATATGAACTAAGACTGGTTGTAATGTACCTCTGTTATTACATTGCCAGAATAGCCTTTTCTTTCTTTTGAGTCCAATGGCTATTGGGAAATCTGTGAAGAGTCATAGAGTGTTCCTACTGTGGCCTGGCAAGCCACTTCTCCTTGCTTCACCATGTATTTTGGAAATCCTGGGAATAATCTATGCTGAATCTGACTTAGAAAGTAAACTTTTCCTTTTACAAAGGCTTTAACTTTTGAAGAGGAAGTCTATAATTTGCCCTGACTTACAGATTATTTGATTGACATGGAGAAGATCACAGTATAAATAATTTGACAGATCAGAAAAAACAAGCTTTTATTGGCCAAGCTTGAAAATTCTAACACATTCTTCTGAATTTTGAGCATGGGTATTAGTATAAATTGTCAGCTTTTCATGAGTGTATGTTTCATACTGGCTGGCTTAGGCCCACTCTCTAGGAAGCCCAGTCCACCTGGTTAATAGTTATGATGCAAGGTGGTGTTAACGTTTGTGTTCTTCAGACAAGTTTATGCCTTTTGGGGAGGAGGGAATGGTGAGGAAAATCCCCAACGCTATGTAATCCTGGCCTTAGGTCTAAAAAAGCTTCCAAAATGAATGCTTGCCCAGTTCTAGACATGTAACTCTGACATAGTTGGGAACCACAAAAACCATGTCTCTTAGTAAAGGAATGATAAATAAATACCTTTAGCCACCAGTACTCTGTCATATCTGGAATGAATCATTGAACTAGAATAACATACTCCTTTGCCATTCTGCAATTTTTTTAAAATATGCTTGATTAGAGTCTTTTTTCCCCCAGAATATAGGTGGTTTGCTTAACTAAAACTGAAATATTTACCTCTGGCTTCCAGATACTTAGCATTGTCCAGAAATGTAAAAGTTCATTGGACTGGCAGTATGTTTGACCACAGACATGTATTGGCTTAAATTTTAGGAAACTTAATGACTGCCCTCTGAAGTTAAAATGACAAATGATCTGCAAAGTGCGCTGAAGGTATGTAGAGCAAGAATGTCCTGGTTTACATTATTTACATGGATTTTTCAGGTTATAAAAGAGATGGTAGTGGTTATAGTATTTTAGTTTGAGATATTAGGGGTCTTTATTTAATCATATTTTCACTCACATTTTTTTGGTTGAATTTTCAATGAACAACCCTTTATCTCTAATTTTTTCCCCTGAGGGTTTTGTCTTTTCTGAGTGTTTTTTTTTTCAAATTTTTTCACATTCAAGACTGACACAAATATATATCAAAGTCACCAATGCATTGAAGACTTTTCTTAAATGAATCTTTCTTTAATGAGCTACTGTTGAATAACTGTTTTGTTTTGGATGAAATTTGTATTTTGCTGTGAAACTTACAGCATGGATGGTTCATTTATATGCAAGCTTTGGATGGCTTTCTGAAAGCTGTCAATATTGGCTTATTTTATTGCTGACCTTCACTGTAATTTTTACCATCTGAAGCAAAAGCGAGGGAAGGATTTGTTATGTGGGGTCATTACTAGCTGTACTGTGACAGGATTAAGTGTTCTTTAGCTCCATTTCGTACAGTGATGCTTTTGGGTAATGTCACACTATGTCCACATGGTAAGGATATCAGAGGCTCTTCCTTCCCCTTGCAATGAGTACACCTGAAGATTGTTATTTTAAATACATGGTCATGGTTATTGCAGTAAATGACTCTCAGCTATTTTCATCTAGGACCATTTAATTCCTTTAGGTAATGTCACATAATCAAAAAGTAAGACAACCTTTTTGTCAGTTTTCCAAATATTGTGTAAAATAAGGAGAGTTTAAAACTGTGATGTTTCAGTAATAGAAATGAAAAAACCAAAAAAATTCTTGAAATGCTTTATTGAAGCTGTCAGATTGATTGTCTGAACCAAGTGTGCGCCTAACCCCTCATCAGCCTCTATCTGTCCATATGAAGTGATGTACATAATAGTCCTAAAGCTTCTTAAATATTCAAATTTCAGTAACTTCTAGGTAGTCTGGGGGGTTCTCTGACACACAGCATCTAGTACCTTTCCCCATGGAGCTGACTTGGCTGCCAGGCTGGAACAGCTGGAGAGGAGGGTGCTTTCTCCATCTGTTTTATCTATCAGTGCTCTGACAGTGCCATTAGCAAACACTACGGCTTTTCCAGAACTTGGAAGACTTCCCCCTGCTGGGGGCTCCTGGAGTTCGCTTTAAAATGAAATGGAGGAGTGTTGCCAGGAGATTGTCCAGCCCCTCAAGCAGGTGGTTTACGTGCCTCCTCCCTGAGATCAGATCACCCTCTAGCCGAGAAGAAAGGGAAGTATCTGCTGCTTTACAAGGGCAAGGGAGCGCTTTGCACAAGAGATGGATTTCCAAGCAGCTTTGAGCTATTGGCACTGTCTGATGAATTTAGAGGCTCAACAAAACTACTGAGATGAGTTCTCACACATGTATCCAAGAGGAACAAGTTGATACCAGCAAAGCCAGAATACTGGATTTCCTTCAGTTCTCTTGCAGGAGTATCTTGAATTTCCTCTAGTATGTTTGGTGGTGGTGGGAAAATTTTCCTGCCCTGTCCATCTTCTATCCTGTGTGGGATTTGCTTTTGTTTTGGGTTTTTTGTGCTAACTAATGAATGCTCATACTCTGGGATTGCTCAAGTGTGCAGTTAACAGCTGAATACTCTGCAGAAGGACCTCTCTTGTAGAACATTATTGTAGTCCTTTTTTTTTTTTTTTTTTTTTTCTTTTTAATGATGGGAGACCTGGTAGACATCTACCCTTTAGGTTTTTCTCTCCTGGAAGTCCTTTCTGAAGAACTTTAGTTCAAGCTCAAGAGGCAGAGATATGTACTGGCAGCTGGAGCTGCAGATTATCATCAGGTCTTGGGTTCAGGCTGTTTCTGGTATTTTAACTGCATTGAAAGATGTAGCTCCTTGTTACCTCCCCTACCCTCAAACCTCTATTTGTCTAGCCTCTTTCTCACCTCCCACCCAAACTAGTAAAAAAAGTAATTGTTGTCCATTGCACGCTGCTATCAAAGAGTGTATTCTCCGCAGTGTCCAGCCTGGAAAAGACTTTATCATTCGGTTGCTTTCTTGTGACATCCAGCTCTTAAGCATGATCCAAGCTTTGGAAAGCCAGCCAGTTTGCCTGTGTATAAAACAAACTGTGACTCTGCTGCAGTGCTTAGGGCATTGCTGCACCTGGGCCGTGGGGCTTCAATAAGCGGTGTCCCTGCTGCGTTAAGTGATGTGCTGCAGGGTCTAGAGAACAAGCACACAGTGATCAGAGATCCAGCAAACATCTGTTCTAGGGATGTTGTTCTTTCCTTATCCCAAAACAAAACGCTTATCTTGTCTTTTGTGGCTGGTGACTCAGCTAGGTTAATGCAATTAAAAGTAAGCGTGAAAACAAGCCTTCTGAATATTGCTAGAGCAGTGCTGACCTTTGCAAGAATGCAAGGTCCCTGTAACACTCAGTATCTCTGTGGACTCAGATATATGGTTGAAGTGTTTACTATTGGGGGGGTGTGTGATGTGGAGGGGATGCCATATGACTCTGTCTTGTCCTGAGAGAATTTTGCAAGAGGTGAATTAGTCTTTCTGGTATCTTTTTATGCACACTGAAGGTTTACGTTGGGTGTCTGTTGCCCTCTGGCCATCTGAGAGCCTCTCGCATAAAGCAGGCTCTGGCGATTCTAACCCCTTCAAAGCTGCGACTATAATTAATAAGCCAGTGCGGTTTAAGGGGCAGGGAGCCGTGAAGCACTGAGTTCTGCCTCGAGGCCGGCTGGAAATACGGGCGACAGAGGCGGGGGGCTCCAGGGCACCAACCTGCCGCTGCCCCTGCGTAGCCTCTCGGGAGCCCTGCCAGGGATGCTGGAGGCGGCCCCGCCTGGCAGGGAGCGGGCTGGCTGGGGCCGCGAGGGACGCTGCCACCTGCCATGGGGCTATGTTCCTGCAAAGGCTGCCGTGAGCAGCCCAGAGGTAACTAACTTTCCCCTCAGATGTGTCTCCTTCCCCGAGTCTGCCGGCGCGGCGGCCGCGGGTGCGCGCAGCCCCGGCTGGGAGAGCGCGGATCGGGAACCGCGGGCTGGGCTGCCTTCTGCGGCAGCGGGACAGCGGGGACTGGGGAACGGGGCCGTTTGCCCTCTGTGTGCAGCAGTCAGTGTCCAGTCCTTCGGAAGGTGCCATCACTTCTGCTGCGGCTCAAAAAACCTCGGCAAACTAAACCAAAGCCTTAAAAACTGTCTAGATGTGATCTTATGCTTTAAACACAGTCCTTGCTTCTTCTTTTTCTCCACTAACAAGTCAAATTTGATGAGAGGGAAACTGGTTGTTTCTTTTCAGAAAGGCTGTTAAAGTGGCAATAGCATTAGCTGACAATCTTTCCTCATCTGTTCTTTGTAGTGAGGGACGTGGATATTTTCTGAAGGGTCGAGCTCCCAGTAGTCCAGAAGAAACTGCTTTAGGAGGCAGAGACAATGTGTCCAACGCACTTAAAGCTACTGTAATTCTCCTAAGGATTTTCAGTTACTTCCAGGGTGGCTCCTGCATGGGTTTATGTGTTGGGTCCAGCCTCTGACATCCTGTCTGTTTTGGGAAAAGTTTGTAGTTGATAGTCGGGAGCTTTAAGAAGAGATGTTGTGTAAGCCCAAAGAGAAGTAGAAAGCGGTCTCGTAAGAACAGTGTTTAAAAACGTTACTATGCTTGGAGTTTGTAAAATAAATGTTTGCCTGATTTGACTTTTTGACAGCTGAAAATAATTCTCTTTTAGTAATCAAAATCCTCTGAAGTTGGATTCTTGAGAAAATAGGGGGGGAAATTGCCTCCTGAGCAAAACTTTGGAAGAAACAGCCTTAACAGTCTCTATGCTGGAAGTATGATTCAGAAAATGGTAGAAATTTAGTAGTCATGCTCTAGTTTTGAGACAAGGGAAAAATAAACACATTGGTGGAAATTTGGTGAGTATGAGGCTGCTGTCTTCATCACAGCTGCATCAGGGTGAAATTTATAGATTAAGGTAAGTTTCATAAAGCTAAAGGTAGCAGTATAAAAGCTAAAGGAAAAGTGTGCTGATCTGAAGTAATATGACTGTCAGTTATATTAGAAGCATAAACACTGAAATAAATTTTCCCTGTCAGGAGTAGAGAAGACCAGGTAAAGGTATCTAGTCTTTCAATTATTATTGAGTTGACTATGCCCAGATTGTCAGTGTGGCACCTGGTGAATGGATCTGAATTTCCCTCTAAAGACAGGATAAGGAAAAAAAAATTTAGCAAAATACCCCTGAATTTTGTATTGAGAATATTGTGGGATTTTTCATATACTTCTGGTTTTAATCTGTTGAGGAAGGGGAGGCTTAAATTGGGTGTTATCAAAAAACATTTGTCCTAGTTCTGGCTTGAATCCAGTCACCTCATTCACTTGAGTGAAATTGTATTTATCTTTTTCGGGAAGAGCTTCTACAAACAATGGGTGTTTCAGCTAGCATATTGCATTCAGGCTTGAAAGAACAAAGTATATTTGTGTCAGAATTACACAATTGTGTAAACCTGCAGACACCAGTGAAGCCACACCATCCTCTGAGAACTGGTACAGTTGAGATACATGTTTGTGTCAAATTATACTTTGCCTGTGGAACACTATCGAGTATATAATACTAACAAATACTTTGAGGACTTCTTTCAAGGCTAGCCCATTAAAGGTCCTGCAGGATTCTTTTGTCTTATTTGGAAAATATATTTTAAGTAATTCCTGTGTAACAGAATAAATCTTTCTCTTAGTTGATTCTCTTACCCTGTGTAGGAGGCTGAAGATTGCACAAGGATTGTGTGCATGAAACTTAAAAAGTCTCAAGTTTAATACAGCTTTGCTGTTGATAACTAGTATGATCAGTGAGGTAAAAAGTCCGTGCCCTGTCTTGCTGATCAGTCAGTGTGAGGGAAGACCTGAAGTGCCAGGCTGTCATTTGTATTCTTAATTGGGGACCAAATTTGGCTTTGTATGATGCTGCTGAAATTCGCTTGTTCCTTCGTGCTTGGCGTGGGCCCCTTTAAAGCAGTAAACTTATTTTCCAGTGCTTTTTGGATGACTCTAAATTTATAAGATATGTAGAGAAGCCACTGATTTAGATTGCCCCTGCTGCTTTTCTTTTTTGGCTTTAAGGAATGATTTAGGCTACGGGTGCACTGGACTTTTGATCATGAGCTTCAAGGAGTCCTGCTTTGCTGTGAAAATAGTTTTGGCAGATGTGGGAGAAGTGTGGCTGGGGACCTGGGTACTGATAACAATGTTTTGTGTTACTGCATTTGCCCTATCAGCTTTTTCTGATAGCCTTTTAGCACATCAGGCACAGATAGGATTAACTGATGAGTAGATTCGTACTTCTTGGAAGTTGTAGGCTGAATGCAGTGGGTTATCTGCAGGCAACAGAGACAAGCTGAATAAGGGGGGTGAATGTTTAAGGATATTTGCATTTGTTTAAGGCCAGAATGGAAAGCTTGAGTTGACATCCTTCCCCACTCATCTCTCCTGTCCCTGTAGTAGAATTACCTTACTGGCTGGAAAGTAACAGATCCCTGGGCAGGAATACTGAATTGTCCCTTTACCCTGTCTGTTAGGTTCAGTTGATTGTTATGTGCTGAAATCAGAATATGGGACAAGGCCATGATTGCTGGTAGGAATTTGAAGGGAACTAGAAATAAAATCCTCCTTCCACCTCACCCTCTAGTGCTGTTGGCTCCCACTAGCCTAGAACCTGAAGCTGTAGGGAGAGTTTTTGCCATGTGCTGTGGTTGATGCTTTACACCTCGCTATTTCCTGCGCCTGCTTGTTTCAGTGTGATTGTATTTCTTTTCATGGCATTTTTTATGTTGAGAGTTGTTTCCCATCAGGTGATCAAAAAACTTCTTGCACTGTAGTGTTACAAAAATTTCTGATGGCTTTCCAGTGATGCAATATATCCAAGATTGTGACTTCTGCCTTCACTTGCTTTAATCTGGTCATCAATTGGTCCTACTCAGTTTAGGTCTCCTGGGGAGACCCACCTTGTGTTCACTGTGAAAAAAAGTTTCAAATTGGTGCAAGCGTATGGGGTGAGGGAGAACTGTAGTTCTTAGCCAAATGGCATTTGCCCTTTCAGTCTTGACTGGTGTGAGCTGCCAAGGTGTGATTTGTGTTACAATTTTGTGTTTAAGAAGGTGCAGTGTTTTATATAGGGCTCGTAAGAAACGGCAACTGGGAAAATGGGGCTTACCTGAGATACCAAAGCTTGCTAGGTTTTATGCTAATGGTTGTGCTTTGTGTAAAAGGAATAAAAGAGAAAATCTGGAAAAAGTCAGTTGCATCTGTTGGATTACCTTAATACTTTCCTGTGTAGAAGCAAAAGGGGTGAGGATTTAGGAGAAGACCATACTTTGGAAGTCTACAATTCTTAATGCAAATAAAATCTGTTCAGTATCTTCCAGTCTGAAATACTCTAGAAATGTGGCCTTAGGATTCATAATGCTACCTCAGAGCTAAGGAACTAATTCTCCAGTGGAAAAAAAAAGGCTAAATTGTTTCCTCTATCTTCTTTTTCTAGATTCTTTTTGAGCCTCCACAGTAACTAAATACACCTTCTAACAGAAGTCCAGAATGAGTTCTCACTAGAAGTACTGATTAAATTTTGACCATAATCTTAAACATTTGGCTCTCTCAGGGACAATGTGGTTGGCTCTGCAATCATGTGAAGCACACAGTAGCACAGTTGCAATATTTTAGGTTTATGAAGTCCCCAGCATATGTATTATGTGCTGCTTATGTTGCACACTTTCCTTCCTGTGAGAAACAGTTCTCTGTGATGTGACCTAGGCGCTGTAGAAACAGCCTGTGTTGGATGAGAATGTATATTCAGATGTGAACTCATTCCTCATTTCAACAGGGTGGTCAGTTTACATTATAACTAGAGTAGCAAAAAGGACTTCAGAGGCTTCTGCATTCTGCATTTTTTTGAAAACTGAAGACATAACAAAGGAGATAAAGGAGGAATTCACAGTCTCTTCCAAACCGTAAGATAAAGTGAATGGATTTTCTTAGTAAGTACAGCAGAGTATGCCACCTGCATAGTTCTCCAGCTGGCATTCCCTGTGTGCACCCAAATGTGCTTCCTCTCCTTTTCCCCATGTGCCTGTAGCTACTAAGGGTGGCATTTGAAAGGTACATTTGGGGCATGTGGGAGACTTTAATTTTTTTTGCCAAAATTCAAAAATTAACTAGAAATTTGAAAAATTGGGGGATTTGTTTTAGGAAGAAAAATTATCCTGAAGTTATCTGGTCAATTATTACTTATCTAGAAAACTTCTCTGTGATTGGTTTTGTCAATGAAAGCAAGGATAACCTTTGACCTAACACAGCAGAGTTGTTGCTGTGTTAGTTGGTGGAAAAATACTATTTACCTTTATGGTCTCTCCTACTTATGCTCTGAAGAGGAAAGGAATTAACTGATAGCATTTCAAAGGCTTGATCATATGTTTGGTCTGTTGTCCAATTCACCATCTGTTTTTTGATGTTGGCTAGTTGCTAAGCAGAACTAATTGCAATTCTTTTGAGACAATTCATTGAAAAGACTTATTTGAAAGTTGCATTTCTACAGTTCTTGATTTCTGTAACTTGAAAATATCAGTTTCAATTAAAGTTTATTTCTTCACACACTATTAATTATTTAGCAGAAGTGCAAAATATTTTCTGTTGTCATTTTTATCCAAGAAAGTGTGCAGTGTTGGACCATGTCCCTCAAAAATGAGCACATATGGCATATTGATTGGAGTGGGATACAACTTTGCAGGACAGGAAATACGGGTCCACAACCAGAAAAGCAAAGCAGTGGATCACTACTTGTATGTAAAACAGGGGAACTATGGAATACTGCTACATTGAGGGCAGATGCACAGAGGTTTTTCCTGTGTAACAACCACATAAGCTGAGAAGCTGAAGCAATTCTTTCCTTAGGCTGTGCCCCTTCAATGAACTGCCATTTATAGGTTGAACTGCCTGCTGTGTTCTATCTGTGCAAAACTGAACTAACACCTGAAGATTTGATAACATCTGCTGTATGCATAACCTCTGGCTTGTATTTACTGTCAACAGTCTTGTTACTTGTTGATCTGAATTCAGGCTTTCATAGTGAGAGAGCTCATAAATGCAGCATGAACCCCTGCAGTGACATTGCTCCTGCTCTCTGTTACGATATCACTCACTTGTAACAGGAAAGCTTTCTAAACTGCACAAAATGGGATGAACTCTCTTCTCCAACTTGTTGTATGGCCTCTCTTCTTTTTTCCTAAATACAGTGTTCACCTCTATATAAGGGCTTTCTGTCTAGCATCCTACCACAGGCAGAACTTGCATTCATTGTTCTTGGGGACATCTTCCAGGTACAGTGACTTCACCACTTCCTGGGCAGTCTCTTCCAAAGCTTAACTCCTCTTTGAGTAATATCCACCCTGAACCTCCCCTGACATAACTTTTCCTTTTGTCCTATCACTGGTTGCCTTGAGAGAAGAGGCTGACCCTTGCCACAGCCTTCTTGCAGGTAGAGAACATTAAGGTCTCCCGAGTTTCCTTTTCCTCAGAATGAACAACCCCAGCTCCCTCTGCTACTCTTCATAGGATTCCAGTTTCAGACTCTTCTCCAGCACTGTTACCCATCTCTGGACATGCTCCAGCACCTCAGGGTCTTTTTTGAGGTGAAGGGCCCAGAAGTAGACACAGGACTTGAGCTCCAGCCTCACCAGTGCTGAGTACAGGGGGACAATCACTTCCCTGGTCCTGCTGGCCACACTATTCTTGGTAGAAGTCAGGATGCCAGTGGCCTTCTCTGCCACCTGGGCACATGCTGGATCATTTTCAGCTGCTGTTGATCAACACCACCAGGTCCTTTTCCCGTTGGCCACTTTCCAGCCACTCTGCCCCCAGCTTGTAGTGCTAAAAGATCTGCCAGACAGAACTTCCGAGGTTTAAAGTGTCATAGGAAACAAAAGGTGAAGGTGGGATGGGCACAGCAAGTCTGCTGTCTTTGCTGCTCTATTAAAAATGCCTGTCTAATTGGAGGTCAAAGCAAGCTGGATATTTGATTTCCATTCCCTTTTGTAGCCCACACATTCTGTTTGGTCTGGAGCATTTATGTTGTTATCTGGATAAGTAACAGTGTTCTTGAAAGCGAATACAGGCAAATATTTAGCTGTTGTTGATAGGCATGATACAGAACTTGTTCAGCTCACATAAATGAATCAAATGAGGTGTCTAGGTGTTTTAACCAGAGGGTGATGTGGAGAGGAACCCTCTGCTGTGGTATGTGAGAACTGAGCAAAGAGGTGATGTTCAGACAAACTTGGTGGTTAGAAGCTGGTGTGGCAGGGTTTCTTTTTCCTCTCTTTATTTTTCCTAAATAACAATTGAATAAAAATGCCACAAAACGTAATCTTTATGCTAGGCACAATACTCAGACTGAAATGGCAGTAATGGAGCTTGTGTCTGGGTACCTCAAGCTGCTTATGGAGCAGCTGGCTGAGCAAGATTCAGCACTGCTGGATCCCCCACTGCCTTCTGGGGGAGCCTGGAAAAACCAAGTTCTTCTCCAAACAAGAGGGCCCTGAGTGCTTCTGGAAACAGTGGGGATCATACCTGTGCAACTCAAAACATTGCTGAAGGTATGTTGGTGGTGTCTCACCTGCTGCTTCTCTCATGACATACCGGGATGTACCCTCCAGGCTTGCTGCAGTCCTGACTGCAGCAGGTATCAGTCATCAGAGGGGTGATGCAGCTGTGAATGACAGTCTTGTTGAAACATCTGGGGCATGCTTGCTGACTTGAAGGAGTTAATGCTTCCATTTCATATGTGAAAATAGCTGTGCATGTTGTTATCAAGCAGTTTTACTGTAATTAATATTTGATGCTTTGTTCAAATGTCAACACTGGGTGCCTTGCATCTGCTTTAACTGATCACAGTGCTATGAGCAGCTGCTATAAATGAAGGGGTTTTTCAGATGAGTTACTGATGGTACTTAGGGATGTGACTAATTTAACAAAAAAAATAAGCCCGAACCCTCTGTTTGTTAAATGTTTACTGGAATAATAAACAACACTATTTTGTTGATTTTTATTTATTTTCAGTAACTATAATGGTGGCATTATTAGTAAATATAAATCTAGCAACAAAAGCAGGCAATTACTTTTTAAGGAATTACGTTATCGAAAGCTTTGAGTATCTGGTTTTGACTTTCAGAAAGTTGCCTCACGGTAGAATCTGGCTATTTATTCCATTAAATTCACACTCAAGAAGCTGTCTCCATGCTCATGCTCTTTATCCCCATTCCTTTAGCATCCAGGGCATGCAGCCTGCTGCCAACATCCAGTACCACACCTGTGTAATTGCTGAAAATGCTTTGTCTTACTTCTAGACTCAGGTCTGCCTATTTAGCTTTGTAGTATTGTCCTTACACTTTTTAGGGTGATGTTATTTGTATGTACCCATTGGACTCTGATGTTTGTCCCCTGACTTTCAGGGAAGTGGTCTTTTTTTCCTTTATACTTGTCAAGTGTACTGTTGGCACTAACTGCTCTTGTTTTTGGGATGAAGCCTTCCTTGTCCTGCAGCAGCTGCTGTCCCACAGAGCCCAGACTGCCTCCAGTGACAGTCAGCAGGGTACTTCAGGGCACCTTTAAGTACTGAGTAGAGACTGGGGAATGTCCAGTTTGTTTCCCACCACAGGCTGCTGCCTAGGATGATTTTGCCTAGAGTTACTCTGAATACAAAGGCAGGTGCCTGGGGTAAGAGGGAGAGCACTCAGTCCCATAAAGAAAACCTCTTGGATAAACCTTCTACTTCACTGCTGTCTCCTCATACCCTGTGAGGGCTAGTCTCTTTTCCATATGGAGGGCAGCATCTTCCTGAAATTTAAACCACTTAAACACCTCTAAAAAGGTGGAATCTGGGACTTTACTCCCATTGCCCAAAGCATGTAGGCCTTTTGTGTCTGGCTCTTGAAGTAACGCTTTGAAAAACCAGTGTTTTGGCTTTCTGTGTGGGAAAATCTGTGTGCGCCAATGTGTGTGCCTTGCTGATTAGCCCACTGGGTCAGACACCCCTCCGGAGCAAAGAGTCAGACTGAAGGGTGGTGGGAGGGAGGGCTTTGACTCCATCAATCCCTTTCTGTCTGTAGCTCTCAGGAATGCTGAGAAACCATATGCAGTATTGTTCCCCCCGGCATATTCTCATGTGCTTTGAGTAGCTTGGCTGTAAGCAATTCAAGTGACGGGCATCCAGCTCTCCCTTGGGAGGCAAAATATAGTTCAGTCTTCACTATAGCAAGGAGAATGAGATTTCAAGGAAATGAGGGGAATCTGCTTGAAAACAGCAGTGATGTAAAGGGGCTCTTAGACTTTGCAGTAAGGGACTTACCCAGTCTCAGCCAGAGACAGACTTGGCCAGTTTTGTACCTGCTGATCGTGGCAATGACTTAGGACCTTACTGTATGTTCCTATATGATGCTGTAATTCTGTACTGATTCTGAAGATTTATTATTGCCAAATACGTGGTAGAGAGACTTCAGTATAGGAGAAACATATAAAGGAGTGTGTGATTTGAGTTAATCTTTTGAAGCAAAGGAGATTAGACTGGTTGAGAAGCTTCACAGGTTATTTAGGGGGCTGGAAAGTGTCCCTGAGCACACTGTTGGGGAGACAATTTGTGAATTACTGCCTTTAAACATACTGATTCCTTGCTTATTAATACACAATGTATTGCTAGATTACCTGACAGTATAAATGTGATTTTATCCATGTGATCAATTTATCAGTGTTTATATTGGATAAGGCAGAACACATAGTAGGGTTTCATGGTGGTACTTTATGCCTGTGGAAGCAGACTATGCCTGATCTGACATAAAGAAATTTATCCTTTCATAGTATTTTAGTACATCTGAATAAAGCAGATAGAATTTGCACTCTTGTTTTGTATTGTGCAGCTGAGATGTTTTCTGGTATTATGGAAAATGCCCTAAAATTTGCTTTACTGCCTCACAGAACAGTAGTGTTTCTAGTCTGTTGGCATCGCCCACTCCTGTTTCCCACAACTCGGTATCTTCCTAGCTCTACACTACTGAGCCTCCCACATGAATTCATGGTAGTCTTAATTAATTAAGTCATTCCTCTCACTCACAACATCCCAATGATTTATCCATACTGAGTATCTCAACCTGTTAGAGACACAAGCTGGTGTTACTGACAGATTTGGCTAGTTCAGGGAGGGTTGAAGAATCCTTCTCTTTTGTTTCTCTGATGTTGTAGGTGAGTGGTCGTTAGTGTATAACTGAGCCATGAACGTTTTGAGAGAAGGAATACAAATAAACCTTTGGAAGTTTGTGGTTTCTTCTCAACAAAAAGAAAGAGTACTCTGATTTCATGAGTTTTGAGGCCGTTTTACCCACCTCTCATCTGCTCTCAGCACTCCTTTCTGAATTACTTAAAGCAGGAGTAATATCATACTTGAGGAAATCTCTGCAGCAGTAGCCTTTTTCTGATAATAGCTAAACTAAAACATGCTCAAGGTCTGTTTTCACTGGCAGTTCAGATTCCCTGGCTAGAACTCTTGCTCTGCTGTTAATACCAAACTATCAAGTCTGTTGTTTTCTTTTTCTGAGAAAGCAGCAGTTGCTAGACTGGGTCTAACCCAGGGTCTAATACCAGTGCCTGGTATTCTGTCTCTGGCAGTGGCTAGCACCAGATGTCTCTGAAGTGATTTGGCTCTGGAGCAGCAGGTGGGAGTTAAACTACCCCTACACTAGGTTTTATCGTGTCTTTAACAGCTAGCAATAACTTAAGCTCTGGAAAAGACATGAAAATATTTCAGCTAAATGTCTGTTGTTGTGCTGAAGTGATCCTTCTTGATAGTCTTGCCTAGCACGGGGAGTATACAGTATTTTTGAATCATAAATTTTGTGGAGTTTTCCTTAGCCTTTTTCTTTTTTTTCCTTCCCTTTTAGGGTTGACGCCTCAGAATAACTGTTGCCTTTATGTAGTGGTACTGCTCCTGTTTACTGAACTGTTAGGTTTTGTACTTTTTCTTCATAGCTTCTCAGTGAAGTTGTTAAATTTTTTATTATGAAAGCTTTCTTTGTTGAAGACAGCTCAGCTGCAGTGATGGTAAAAGTGCTTTTTGCTATCTACTGCTCTTGGAGGCTCCTCTGCTGAACAGTGTTAACCTGTTATTGCCTAGATGCTATCTGGCTACTTGTGGAAGCATAATCAACATTACCTGCCCTGGTCTTTTGTTAGTTAGAGTTCAGTTCAGTAAAAATAGCACCACTTCCATAGATGTATTTTCTGTCTGTTATAGAAAGGGAAACTGAGGCAGAGACCAAGAATCCTCTTTTATCAGCTGGAATTTGAGCTAGAGACTATGGTATCTCAGGTCCACTAATGGGCACTATTTCTTAAAGGAAAAGTCTGGGTTTGAGACATTGATTTGTTTGTTCAGCTAAATAAGAAGTGTTTGATCTTAGAATCATGAATTCTGAGAATGGAATAGCCTCAGTGGCACTGAGCAACACCCAAATATCACCACCTAGTGTAGCTCAGAGTCAGGTCCTAGTTTGTTGCAAATTTTAACAGTGGTTATTACCCTAGAGCTGCTTGTGAATATCCCGGCACAGAGAGCTACAAAAATAACTTGAATTTTCAGAGCTGTTTTGCTTGAAGAGATCTCTCTAGGCATCACTGCAGCAGCTGTAAATCTGCAGTTGTTGAGTGCTCCATTGATTCAGAACAAAATAAAGGCAGAAAATAAATGATGCCACACATTACTACAGTGCTTGGGAGTAATTCAGCTGGAGCACAGGTCTAATCTATTCCTGTTTTACTGATGAGATGGCTGCAAAACTGAGGAGTGGAGGGACTGACCTTCAGAAATGCAGTGCAGAACACCCACTGAAGGCAGTGGGAGATAGGAGGGCATGGCAGCTCTGAAAAGCAAGTCCTGGCAGACTGCAGGAGAAAACTTGGGATTCCTATTTCCCAGCATAGATTAGAATTCCGTAGTCTGTCCAAAAAAATACATGCTTAAATGCAGTGTTGATAGATGTCTTAACCTTATGCTTTGCTGTGTGACAATGCAGGTTTGTTTCTGTCTGTTCAGTTGTGGAAGGAATGCAGAGCCCCAGAGGAGAGAGGATGAAGACTTATGTAGGCTATTTTAAACTAGTCTCTTTGC
>WAAE01044786.1:0-17172 GCA_013400495.1 Nicator chloris | reverse complement strand
AAAAAAGAAAAGAAAAGGAAGAACAAGCTGTTATCAACTGTGACTGAGTGAAACTAAAGATCATGCCAGGGCGCTTAATAGCAGCGCAGTGGTCACAGAAGCCTGGTGTTTAAAAATTAATTTCTAGTTTGAAGCTGTTAGTGCCAGTGCCAAGAGCATACAAAGTACATTTGTTCATCACCAGAGCTAGTTTCAGAGTAGAAAATTCAAGAGAAAGACAATGAGGCCTCTCCAGTTTCTAAAATAGATCTGGGAAATGTTTAAAATCTCCAGGCAATGAAAAATAGATTTCCACAAAAGAATAGCTAAAGGGCAAATTAGAGAAATATCTTGTCACATTTTACATGCCTATAAACTTGTCTACTTCACAAATGATGGCCTTCTATTAATTTGATAAAAAGCTAATCAGATGTAATTTAGTTTTCTCTGAAATAGATATTTAGCGAACATATTCTGCTCTCTCCATTCCCACTTGAAAGAAAAGAGATGTTTATTAGACCATTGATTTCTTAAAACAGAAACAAATATTATACCACTTTTCATTCTGTAAGTGAAAAGAGGAACAGATTTGCAAATTCAGCCACTGAGCTGTAAATACATTCCTGCAGCTACTCACAAGCATAGCAGAAATATTTCATGGTACCCATCCAAGATGTCACCGTTGAGATCAAACAGTTTGTACTTTCATCTGTGAACACTGCGAACCTAAAATTCCTGAACAAGTCTGAGCACTCCTGATCAGCAGTTCTAATATTTTAACAGAGGTATTGAGAATGTGTTTTATCTATTCAGGCACTGTCACTTGCTCCACTTCCAGCACTTCAGTGAATGAAAGCGGTGACCTAACGAGATAACATTTCACACTGCAGGAGCACCAAAAGCAAGCAAGCACATTTGGAAATTATGAAAGCCAAGACTGTTCTAAAGACCAGCTTTTGATGGTTCTCATACAGCATTCTTTCTGTATGAGAAGTGGATGAAAATAATTTTTGCTTTCAGAACAACAGGAAATTATTCATAGTAAACAAAATCTGTACTGAGTTCTGTTCAGTAAACAAATACTTATGTGAAAATACTTATTATTTAGACCTACTAGACAGATAGAAAAAAAAGTCCTGAAACATTTTGTGGATTCAGTTGTTTGCTACCCTTTATTCAGGGTGTGTCAGTGGTCTCCTAACACTTGGGGTTTGTTTGTCTTCCTTGATTGATTGGTTAAGTGTTTTTAAATGGAAAAATAGATTAATCTTTTTATTGCAGAAGTACTTATTTGCATGCAGATGCATGTCTCTGTAAGTAGAGTAGCAACTCTCCAAAAATCCATTGGAACAATAAGGCATTCACATGAATATTTGTAAATAGTAAATAAAAAAGGGGCAGGAATGTGATGAAACATGACAGCTGTTCGAGATTTAAATTTATGCTTTCCAGCATCCAGACAAAAAAATTCAGTTGATCTGATTATCCACTGCATGTACTTTGCTGAGCCACTTACATTTGTGCAAAGCAGGAGCAATGTAGGAATTACTCACTGGCAGACCTGACTCACCCATTCTCATTCCAGTTGCTCTTTTGTTACATCCAGTTTGGCAAGTAAAGGATGGGGGAGAGCCATGCCCCAAATGACTGGCTGCAGTGAGTAACGTTTCACATGACTTTACAGCACAGTTAGAAATACCAGTTAAGAGTTTAATCTTAAAGCAGCAACAAAATGTGGATTAAATTAATAATGGTATTGATAATGAGCTTTCAGCCTAGAAGCTGGCACATAACAAGGTCCTATGGCTGGCAGCTGAAGTTAGACAAATGCAGCCTTTTTATCAGGTACACATTTTTAACTGTGAGGGGAAGTAATTAGAACAGGTTACACAGGTTCCTCTTGGCAAATTAAAAATCAAGACAGTATTTTCTTTCACTGCAGGTGAAAACTTGAGGATGTCCTATGGCCTATGCTCTGAAACTAAATCATCACTCTGAATGTATCTGATCACTTATTCAGAAAGTCCTTCAAACAGATACTGGCTTTGCCATCTGCTAACTACCACAACTATTGAAGTTGTAATGCTGTTAGAATTGTCACAGCTTAAAACCCAAGAGAAAGCAAGACTTAAAAGGAGATGGGGTTTTTCTGAAAAGGTTAAGTGAAAAGGGGAAACACGACTAAGGAGACAAGATGTGGGTAAAAAAAAAAGATTCTACAGGTTGAAACAGATGCAAAATATTCTGAGATTGAAGTTAGGAATAGTCATTCTGAGTTTAATTTATGTTATTCATTTTTATGAACATATTTATTATGTTTGAAAGGAAAAAGGAGGTCAGTACCTGTAGAACAGACAAGATTTTGCCAAGTATGAGAAAAACAGAAAAGAAAATTATGGCAAAGGTTATATTTCCCCTACTGTTCATGATGAGCACTCTGCAAAGCCCAAAATCTGTGTTAAGTGTGCAAGAATGCCACAAATAAAGAAAATAAGCATCTTTTCTATTCATTAGTTAGAAAACAGTATCTTTATCTCAGTTTTAGCTGTACAACTTTAATAGAAAGGACAAAGCAGGACAAAGAAGTGCCAACTTTTTTCTATAGCCACTGCATCAAGGTTTAGTACACAGACTGGGGAGAGCACAGATACTTATTAAAGATGCTGACAGTGGCATAAAAAGTAATTACAGTATTGTGCCTCCCTTTATAACAAACTACTCTACTTCCCTATCTTAGTCTGAGGTGACCCAAAGTCTTAAATTAGAATTCTCAGGGTTTCCCACACAGGCAAACACTGCAGGATTTGAACAAGTGGATATGTTTACTGCTCATATCGCTTACTGCTAACTGTAATTATAGCATTTATGAGTTTAAACCTTAATGACAACAAATGCCGCAGCTCCACTGCTTTTGTACTTGAGATGTCACTTTTAGTTTTTCCTCAAACACTGTATTAAAAATGGGGGAACATTCAGAGGCTAAAAGAGAGAATTTATTTCCCTTCCCTCCCTCCATCTTTCTCCTTTCAACTCAGATACTGGGGTTCTTGGAGAGACTTCTATGCAACACACGGAAGCACTGATGCAAACCCTTAAATATTTGTTAAATCTTTCCTGAAAATAAATTAATAGATTAAAAGGAATTGCTTGCAGTAATTTTTCCTGTCTCAGGATCTGAAAAGGGTTTGTGGAAACTGGTGACTGACTATCATCTTTGCTAAAAGAGAAGGATCCATAACCAAGAAGGGCTACGATTTTGTGAAGAAAAGACTGTCTCACTAATCTCCTAGCACCTTGTGAGCATGTAATCAAATGCATTGATAAAGAAGATTCAGTGGACATAAAGTATTTGGGTCTTTCAGAAATGCTTGAGAAGATTCAACACTAAAAGCTTAGATGGGAACAAAGCTGCCACAAACATAGTCTTGGAAGGTGGGAAACATGAGTTGAAGGGTGATGTAAAGATAGAAAACAAAGGGTTAAGACTTAATAGTTTCTGTCTAGGATAGAGAAGAACCATAAGTGATGTGCCATAGGGATGACTTTGGGTACTGTCTCGGTTGTCCAAAGAGCTGAAAGATGCAGGCTAGAGGGGTCACTGGTCTGCTTTACAAGGCTGGTGTCCTGTACAGCTATCCTCTTACAGCTTATTGTCTTTTTCCAGTACTTTGGGTTTAAGCATTTACTGAAGTACAGAAAATATGTCAGGTAAAAATTAGAAAGAAATTGTATGAAGTGTTACAACAAATGAAAGTCCAGATCTGAACAGCAACAGACCCCTCTCTAAGCATGGGAACATACAAAGTATGTGGCCTTTCAGAAGGCATCCCATGACGGAGATAGCTCAGCCTACCTTAATTAGAATATCTCTGAGGACTTTACAACATTATTCATAACCTCTGTTATTTTGTCTAGGCTTTTGCTTTATTCCTAATATTGCATCTCTGAGAGAGGAATATCCATTTTCTGTTGGATTTATTTTTTTGTTCTGTTGGCTTTGTTTTAAGCATGATGTCTTATCCACCAGCAGCAGTTTAGTAAGACCTATTACATTTTGACATTTTGAAACATGTAGCTGTGAAATAAGGTGCTGCTGTAGTGAAAATAGCCATTTCTACCAAAGGAACAGCAATATATTTGATAGTGAAATGTAGTACAATCCATTTTTGCCCCTCTTTTGCTTCTGCGAATGTTATCTCCTTTCTAATTAATTCCTTCTTATTCTTTTCATAATTTCACAGTGCTGTAGATCCCATTGAGCAAAGTAACTCAAGCATGTGCAATAACCCTGAGAACAGCCCCACACAGCAGCAACACCAGCGAGGGATGACTGGATGTCATGTGGCACCACCTGAGGAAGCCCTCACAGAGGCAGCCTCAGTAGTGGGAGCTGCAGATTCCCTATATTTTAGGCAGCCATATACCTTAATGAAACTTGAACAGACACATTTCCAGTTTGTCAGAGATTATTACTCCAAGGACTGCACGATTTCATGTGTTTCAAGTATTCATAAATCCCAGATCTCTGTATCTCATAAATTTCCTTTATCTCCTATTCTGCAACAATATTTAGTTAGTTTTTCAAGTAGAGAGAGCTTGCTATATTCCTCTTTTTTTTTTTTTTTAATTGCCAAATAGGTATATAATGGTATTAGCATGAAGCAGAATTTCAAGAGGTTCTGTGAATGCTTCCATTGCTCCTTCTGCAGAATTTCTTTCCCATTTGTTACCCCCTTTCCTTGCTCCGTGTTTGCCCAGGTATCATGGACAACTATGATCAGACATCTTCAGCAGAGGGGACACGCAACGAGACCTTTTCCCTGCACCACTGCGAAGTGATGTCCCGTCAGAAGATTTCTGCTATCAAGATCAGTGAATCCAGGACTGCAGCCACAGCCTGAAGGCTACAATGGATCTGAAGCAGCTCTTTACTGTGGAGGTTGTCTGCTCAGTGATGTTATCACCCTTACAAGAATGTACTACCAGAAGCTTGGTAGTACTGTCATGGTTCTCACAGGAATATGTAATCTGATATATTCTCCACTTGGAATGAGCTCTTTCAGTTAAAAGAAAATTTAAATTCCTGGAGATCTCAGATTGACGTCCTGTAACACTAAATAGGAGCATCTTTTGTTCCTAAAAGCTCTGAGAAAGAGAAAAGTTATACACAGGGCATGAAAAATGAATAGAAGCCCAGAATATTTATGAATATTTTAGAGATATGATTTATATATACAATTGTGTTTGAAAGCAAAAAAAAAATTCAAGTATATGAGTTAATAAGATAATTTTCCTGCAATTCTTTAGGAATTTTATAATTCCTTGTCTTTGTTTTGCACTTCAATAGATAACTTTGCTTTATCATGACTATCAATGCATTAAAACTTTTGCTAAAGTATTTTAATTTAAATGGGTGTATTTACAGTTATTATATCATATTAATATTCCAGTAGGCATAAAATTTTCACTAAATAATATTGAATAATTAAGAAGAAATACATTATTGATCAGATAGGAACGGTTTCATACAGTATAAAATGCTATTGTGCTATGTCTGTGTTTTTAATATCTGTTATTGAAACCTCAAGTTGATATTGGTAAATTACTTTCTACCACATAGACTAAGGAAATTTTAATTGCAAACCAACTACTATTGTAGAGATACAGAGGGCATTATCTAGTTTTGTAAATATGAAAATGAACATCAGTTTTGTTTATTCCCCACTCCAAAAAAAAAAAAATAGGGGTTTTAAATACCTAAAGATAGTAAAAGCTAACTTTTCTACTTACTGTACTTATTACTAAGTTGTCTTCTTAGTGTAGCATCTCACAATTCCTTTGGATCACTGCCCGAAGGGATACTTTATCAAGTAATTCATTATGTATAAATGCTATTCTTTGTTATGTGCCTTGTGATACTGTTCAGAAAAAGCCTGAAATATGTATTATGGGGGACCCTGACAGTGATTATGAAAAGGAGATCATATTCTGAAATAAGAGTAATTGAAACTTTTCTTCCAAAAATAGTCTGTTGATGTAGAATTTCACAGTTTGAATTTTCTGTGGAGTCTCTTGGTTTCTCTTCATAAATGTTTAAGGAATAGTCTTTGAAAATGCTCTCACACAGTAACTTTTCAGCCCTACTTTTCTTTTTTGACCCTTTCTTGAAAATAAATCTTAGGAACATCAAGCAAATCTAATACAAAGGTGATGTTCCATCTATGTATTAACCTTGCATCCTCATGAAATTAACTGGCTGTGATATCGTTGTTTCTTTCCTTTCCCTCACATCTGCACACATTTTTGATCTTGTTTTCCAGGTCTGACTCTGTTGACAGGGGAGTCCCAAAGTCTCAAAGGCTTTATCCAAACTTGAGGACCCACACACCTGAGCACAGCTCAGCTGGCCCCTCACTGGCCACATGGGATACAGCTGCACACCATCCTCCTCCCCGAGGGTGAAGGAAAACTCCTGTGTCCTGCGCTGTAAAGAGCAGCAAGTGACTGGTGATTCAGTGGGATGGGCCAAAGAACAGGAGCAGGATTTGGAGATAACAGCAGAGGGATCAGTAAGGAAGTTAAATACGTTGCAGATCTACAGAGAGACAGCTATATCATAAGGGGAGATGGAACACCTGCCATAAACACATAAATAGCACATACAAAATGGATATTTGTACAGATTCTAGTTATTCTCAAAACTTCAGTTAACGTTTCTAACTGTCATAATCTTTCGCAGAGAATTAGATGCCTGAAATAACATAAATGCCAGAAAACTAGTCAGTGCAGGGTACTCCCAGCAGTCCATCTCTTGGAGAATTCCAGGATCAAAACCCTGAGATGCATAGTAGAAGTAGAGAAGCGGGAAGCATAAACACGCTGAGGTCTCTTGACAAAGAAATATAATGAAGCTATGAGACTGGCTGCAGCTGGGCTTAGGAGATGATTCTTTCTGAAGCAATATTCTGCAAACCCTTGGATGCCACAATTGGAACCTGAAGTGACCTATACCCTGATAAAAAGTACTTCTTACTTGCCAAATTTAAAATGTTAAAACAGCTGTTCATCAGAAATCCTAATGCTGTGTGTAGCTCCAGCACCACAGGAAAGCAGCACAAAGGTATCTCAATTGAGGTCTGGAAGAGTGATGATACAAATAATTTTATTTACCATTCATTTTTGCCTGAAAAGATGATAATCCAAATTACTCTTCACCCTAGAGGGAGTCAAATCTTCTACTTAAAGGTAAACAACATTGACAGCAATAATAAAAGTGCAGACGTAATTACAACTCAATACAGAGCAGCATTTGAGTAAAGATTTTAAAAGGAAAGTGGACTTTGTGTGTTCTGAATTACACAAGTGCTGACATATTTACTCTCTTGCACTAAAAAAACCCTAAAAATTTTCATTAAGATGGCAGATATTTTAGGGCTCCTTGATTTCTCTGCTTTGTAAATGGTAGAATTCTATATAAAATTCTAATTCTTTCAGTAAAGTATTTGATCAAGCAGATACAGAAAAAATGTACCTAAACAGCACAGAATTAAATATTTTTGATCTGTACCTCAAACAAAACTTTCTCTTTTTTTTCAAATTAGTTTAACCAGTAATAAAATTCTGGCTTAAGACATGTACATTTACCAGATTCTGTTTTGAGACTGCTGTTTACTACATGCAACTTCTTTAACAGGAATAACATGCCTACACTAGGATTTATATTACAGTATTTTAGCACTTAGATTGTTGGAATGTGTCTGTAGGGAAAGGGAATGACATTCATGAACATGTTTTTTTGTTTGGGTTGTGTATCTTATTCATTTCTCTTCATTGCTTTACTTGGTAGAAACCAGGAGACGTTGTTTGTCTTGCATTTAAAGAAACATGAGTCAAATTTCTCAAGGTAGAATCAACATATGACAAATATATAAAGAATCACGCAACTGCTTGGACTATGATGGAAATAAATCTGATATAAAAAATAATAAATTATTAAACTTGATTTAAAGGATCAATTAAATCTATACTACGTCACCTATTTTCCTATTCATCCTAATTTTTATATTGCCACTGAACCATTAAATAAAACACACATAACCTTTCCAAAAACACAACAATACGTGTAAATACAGCAACAATCAAAATAAATATGCTCACTGCTATTGAAAGAAATGGCTCTGTTGGTTAAATATACTTGTGAATATTATTTTCTGTCACAGCAAAAATATAATTTTACTTTAATCCTTATAGATACTTTAAAATTTGCAGAAAGTCCAGGGCTATATTGCCATACAAATGGGAACTTTCTTGATAGATTGGGTTACAAAGTGTAAAATTGACTGCAGAGAAAATCCTGAAGATTTTTGCAGCAAGTGAATCCTGGTGCAGGGGTGCGGGGGAATCATGAAAGTGTTTCTAATATGGCATTTGCAGGTGCTGAAATGTTATTACTAAGCTACCAACTGCTTTGAGGAGTCAGATGTGAAAAATTCATTTCTGGTATCAGAGGATCCACCACTGAAACAAGGTAAGAAAGAATTTGTATGCAAGTGGCTTCAGTTTCTGCAGAAATCTTTTGCACATCATGAAACTTGAAAGGCTCCTCATTAGGATTCATTTGTAGATAAATGAACATGCTTTGCATGAAATCCAAACAGAAACTCAAGTGAAAAAGCTGCTTTTTAAAAGCCTGGAAGCAATTTCACAGACATTGCAATGCAGCAGTTTCCAAATAATTTATTTAAATCTATGACTGTCGGTCCCATTTTTTTCTAATTACGAATTAGAAGCACCAGTTTTCAGCATGTCCTGGTAATGCTGTGTGAACCTGTAAACCATGCAATATGAAATGATCACGAAACAATAGAATACTGAGTAAAATCTCAAATCAGTGAGAACACAATAACCTCAGGTGTTGGAAAAGGACTCCACAGCCTCTCCTTTCTCAGAGGCTACCTCCACTCAGCCAGGTTTGCAACTTGGTGTTTTAGCATCTAGCTAAGTTTTGACCAGGGAACAAACTGTAAGTGCAGGAGGAACCACGCTGGTGAGGGCCATGGCAGCCTTCCCGCTGCTCCTGGTATCATATGGTATTGAGCAACAGGGGAAAAAATGGAAAATATTATCCCCACTCTGGTATAATAAATACATTTTAAATATATTTTAATATATTTCAAAATTAAATATTCAAGCAGCCCAAATGAAAACATGAGATTACACAAGAATAAACCATATTAATAAATTATTTGTATGTTTACCTGTTAACGTAGGGACATCAAAGAACTAGGGATTTGTCACCTTAGCATGTAAGATCAGTGGGATACACTCTCATTCCCTCCAAGGAAGGACATTGTTGCTGGTGGTGGCACCTCAGCTTAGACCACAGGTGTCCATCAGCCTGGGTGAATCCAGCTGTACTCGCCTGGTGCTGATGTCCAGGCACTGGCAGGAGGAGCTGTGGGATGGCTGGAAACTGCTGGACCCAGTTCCAATGGACCCACCACAGGGCATGGTGGAGTCCCGCAGCCAAGGTGGCAGCACCTCTGGGAAAACATTTGAGAAAGGGCAAAAATGCTAAATGGTAGCTGTGACAGAGGAGTGAGAGAAATCAGAAACAGCCATGTAGATGCTTAAGCGGAGTCCATGAAGAAGGAGGGGCAAGAGGTTCTCAAAGCACTGGAGCAGGGATTCCCCTCAACCCATGGGGAATCACAGTGGAGCAGATCTCCTCCAGCCCCTGGAGGATCCACCACCGGAGCACATGGACTGCATCCCATGGTAGTGACCCATGCTTGAGCAGCCTGCCAAGAGCTGCAGCCCATGTAAGGACATTGGCAAAGTTAGTGGAAGACAGCAGCCTGGGGGATGAACCCCACGCTGCAGCAAGGGAACAGAGTGAGGCAGAATGAGTGGCAGAGAAAGTTTATTTTAGTTTCTCAGTATAAACTCGTACTTATCTTGACATTTCCTTTTCTGTTTTGCCATCCTGCAGGAATATATGACACATGAAAATAATCCTCTCCTTGCTCATAATAATAAAATTTCTAAAAGCAGGTTAGCCCATTTTGAAATCCTGAATTGCCTTTATTTCAAAGTATCATGTTTTCTAGCAGCTTTGAGGTAATACATGAGAAGATCATGACCAAAAATTAGCAAAAAAGCAATAAAGATACTTTCTTTTAACTGGAAACCAATTTCAATTGTTTCAAATGCAGCAAGTTTCAGTGAAAAAGAAATTATGTACTTTTTTAAGCACCTAAATACATATGAAAAATTTTCATATGCATTTTCATTGAGTTAAATACAAAATTTCCTTATATTGGTAGTCTTGGCCCATATAATCAAGTTCACAGCAGTATTAGTAAAGGACGGATAATTTTACACACAAATAAAAAATCATTGACAAAAACTTTGCCATGAACATTATGTTGAAAATTTCATTAATCATACCATGGATGGCAGGAAAATCATGCTAATTCTTAAAATTAAGTAATATGATTCAAATTCTAGATAAAAGAAAATATATGACCTACAAACCCCAGGGAAGCAAGCCAGAAGCTCTGGAATTTTGAACACTAGAAAAATGCTAACAAATTTTATCTCATTATTATGTGTAAAATTTATTCAAGGAATAATTTTCAATAAAAGAAAAATAATACAATACTTTTTACCAAATTAAATAACATATTGGTTTTATCAAGCAACTTATTATGTTTTGTTTGTGTTCTATACTTAAAGCTAATAATTTGCTTTGGCAGTTCTCTTTCTTTATTCATTCTTTTACAGTGTTAAAAATAATACGGAAAGGAGCCAAAAGTCCACGTAAATAGGCACCTGGTTTTCTGCTGCATGGATTTAGGACCACTGAAGTCCTCTTTTCATCTTTAGACCATGGCATATTACAGCAACATTATCTCCCTGCATGGCACCAGAATGGAGCTGGGAAGATAACCTAGTGGCTGTCCAATGCAGGATCACTCTCAGCTATTTCATTCCTGACAGACCATGTTAGTCATGTACTCAGAGACTCCATTAACTCCTCAGACAACATGCAGTGCCTCACGGGCATCTGTTAAATTTCCTGACATCTGAACTGAATAAGAGGTACTTCAATTCAGCCCAATTTTTCTTGTTCAGTCATAAATGAAAATAGAGGGTTTTTTATTACTTTTCAGTTGCTGTGTTAGCATTTTGAGACGGTTAATGACCTCCTCTCCTGAAATTAAATAGTGCTTATATTTTTAAATCTTTCTTACCAAAATGGGAAATGACTAGCAAAAAACATGCCATAGAAAAGGATGGGGGAATTACATTGGGGCATAAGCTTAATATAAGTCAGTGTGACATTGTGACAATGTAGTGGTCACAAATACACTGTATTTGTAAAAGGGGGAAACACCATACTGAGATGTACAGTTCTTCCTTCTACTCCTCACATCCTTCTACTACATCACTCACTTGAAAGAATAATAGTAAATTTCTTTCCCTTTGCTTTCTTGGTCAATGCAATATGTATTTTCATCTCTTAAGGCAAGTGTAAATGCTCAAAACAATTGTCTTGCTTTCAAAACCTGAAGATTAAAAAACCCCTGTATTTCCCTCAGATTAACACTATCCTTCTTTAACACAAATTTAAGAATGACAAAATAAGCAACTTAACTTTAAATACTTTCATGAGGGGTTTTGCCATACCAACATAACCATTTGCTTTGCTTTACAGAGGTGGCTTTGGCACCATAAGGGCTTGTGCTTTCTTCTTGATTGTGATTTGTTTGTGTTGTTGTTGTTGTTTGATTTTTAGCAGGGTGTGTATACCTATGTATGTATATGTATGTAAATGTATGTAAATGTGTATAATGTATATATATGCATATATATTACATAGAGTAAATAATTGCAAATGTGTAATTTTGCTAATAAACTTGTTATCAACATTCATACTGCTGGCAATACTCCTTTGCCACACTCTTCATGTGGATATTGAAGAGGCTTCAGGAAAGCTCCACAAAGACACTTTCCTTGTTTTTAGAAATTTTCCTTCTGATACAGCTGAAGGAGCAACTGAAAAAGGGCTCTTTGTGGCCTTTGCTCATACCACACATTCATGTAAATTATATCTTCATATTGTGCCATGACACATCCTGCATTCATTCTTATACTACTGATTAGTCCTTTCACACTTTCTACTTGTGGTTTATTCTAACTGTGGAAAATACAGCACAGATCCCTGTGCTGGTGGCACAGATTAAGCTGAAACAATTTTTTTTACTGTCACGGTACTCCTCCTGCACACATACAAAGGAGAAGTCAAAATCAGGTCCCTGGTTAGGCCAATACTTCAGCCACCTTCAAGGAAACCAGGGTTTTATCCCAAAGGACCACACTCAGACTTCAGTTGCTTTTCACCTCTGAAAACCAGCAGGTACCGAAAAAGTAAATCATTACTTTTTATTTACCTGTTTCCTGAGAGGAATGCAGACAACACCTATATTATCTCAGTGTAGTGTTCTGCCTGTATGGTTGATACAACATTGGTTACTACAAATATACATGTCACACCTTGCAGGAAAACAAAAAATATTCCTAGTTTGCATCAAATCATTGATTCTCCACCTTTCCTCCTTCCCACAAACACCAGTGCACTTGCATGCCACCATAGGCATCAAGTTTTTTGAAGCTGTAATTTGAAGGACCAGTTCACACTGCCCACTGACAACAAGGAGAGACAGTGCTGGGAAAGAGCAAGACAGGGCTTGAAAGCTATGATTTTGAAAACCTAAGAAAGTAGCTCCAATAAGGATCATAATTTAACTCAGCAGACATTATAAAGAAACTGAAACTGTCAGCAAAGAGCAAGATATACAAAGGATAGGGGTATGTGTGAAATACTGCCTTTCTTGATGCTGATGATTTAGGGCTCAAGGGAAACCTTGAATTCACAGTTTAAAACTCTGTCTTGGAGCAAGACATCTCCACTGATCTTCACACAGGAGCAAAAAGGTCTCAGATTTTGCTTTTAAGAAGATGACAGTAGAGAGTGAAGTTTAGATGTGTATTCACAAAGAGTCAGAAAGGAAGCAACAAAAGAAGAAATTTTAATGGAAAGTACAAGAATAGGCATGAAAACATTTAATGAGAAATAAGAATGGTGACAATCAAGAATTAAAAAGTAAAGGAAGGGAAAGACAAAGCTCAGAAGAAACATATTCTTAGTGAAAAATAACCTTTTCAGGAAAAGTAATAGGTTCATAATTCTCTAAATATTTCAGGAACCCTCTGGAGGCATTTCCTGCATGCAGTGCTTGTGCAGGCATCACCACAACATGCACACAACCATGGTTATGATGCTTGCATATTCTACCAAGCATGACAATTTGGACAGACAGATGTGCAATTACTGCATATTGCTGAAAGACCAACTGCACAGCAGAAAGTGATAAAAATGCTGCTATTTGACAAAAATGCTGCTATTTGATAAGAGTATGCACATGTCAGAGAACTGGAAATAGGAATTTGTTGTATTTCTATTGCTGAGGCTAACTGACCTTAGTGGGCTTGGGTTTTTGTTTGGTTGGGTTTTTAAACAATAATGAAAAGTATCACATCTTGAATCTCTGGTTTTATTGTTGTTTAGATAGTATTCCACTTTGAGACTGTCTTAATGTCTGATAAGCGTGTGGGTTTCTGCAGATAGAATTTGACAGTGAGTAAGGCCAGCAGATGAAAATACCTGATTCTTGTTTAGTTGTTCTGTCTCATCTAAGCATCTTTGGAGAGCTCAAGGAGATATTTCAAAGCTTTCAGTATAGTTGAAAACTGCTGGGTTTATTTCCACAGACCTTTGCTATAATTTTGTTTCACAGATGACTCTATGCTTCTGAAATACATTTTTCCTCCTTTGTCTTCAGATCCCGTGTTCTATAATTAACTTTTTGGTTGTCCAGTTAATCTTTTTAGTGATATCTGAGCGCTTAGGAAATGGTCCATCAGACAGTCAGCTTCCCACTGAGCTTGTACACCAGTTAATTTTGCATAAGTATGATACTACATAAAATCCAGACTATAAAGTATTTAATGTGTGATACATGAAAAGCAATGATTAAGAAAACAAGTGAGTTTTCTATGACACTTTCTATGACTATGACACTGTTTACCATACTTTGTAAAAAAAAAAAAAGACCAAATTAAGACTTCGTATATAATTTTAAAGACCTGAAATCTGGAAGAATCTTACACCAATTGCAAAATCAACCCTTTCACTGTTAAATGTGCCATGGCATATCAGGGAAAAAAAGAAAAAAATGAAGGTATTGCACTCAACAGCATGGTAGAGTTCCTGTGCTCCAGCAATGTGCTAAGGTCATGCATCTTACAAACTCTGCGGTCTCCTGTGGATTTACTTAATAACAGAAGGAAGGTTCTTTGTGTTTACCTGCCAGATATACGATACACATTTCAATGACAGGAATTTTTTTACCTTATTCTACAATGGTGGCTTCAGAAGGAATTACTACTTCTAAATCATCTGTCTTGTAGAGACAAGTCAGAAGTATTAAAATGTAAAGCCCTGTTGTCAGCTGAACAGATGTACTAAACACTTGTCATTTGTGCATGTTAGAAGAGCAACAATTATAAAGAGATAACTTCTCCTAATACATGTCAAAGCAGAAGAATTCTTTTTTGTTCAGTAATTTTCTTGTGTGGCTTGGCTGCTTTACACCAGTTATGAACTTCTAGCACTACTCATATATGGAAGAAGAATGACTAATGTATTGCTACACCTTTTTAAATTTCAGGAACCCATAGTTCCTGTTACACCTTTATTCTATACTTCTATCAAAATGCAGAGGGTTTATGACCTCAGAATGGAAAAATACTTAGTAAAATATTCCTAATAAAGTGCAAATACTGAGGTTCCAGCAAACCTTAAGTTAGAACTTCATTCCCTTTAATTTTTTCTGGAATAGACATTCTTTGCAACAAGGGAACAATTTTCTTGGTAGACCACGCTTCTCCCATTTTCCTAATGATTTAACTGCCTTTAGAGGTTTTGTTGTCATTGTTGTTGCATTTTTAAGAAAAGTGAAATGGAAAACTTTCTTCAAAAATAAAAATAATATTTTCCATTTGATTATTAGAAAAAATAAAGATTAATAGATTGTCACTGTTATCATAAAGAAATTAAACATATTTTCATCCTGTGGAAAAATAATGTAACTGACAAAAAAAATGTGACAATATAAAAACTATAAAGATATTCAAGAACTATCCTTGAATTCCCATATATAAATGATTCTTTTATTCTATTCTTTTACCTTAAATCACCTACACTCTATTCTAATTCTGCAAGATGCACCATACAATGCTGAATCCTGACTTGGCTTTGTTCCTATTGAAATACAGTAAGAATGAAAATTACATCATCCAAGCTAAGATCCCCAAAATATGTGAATATATTTAAATCCTGAAAATAATAATAGCAGTTTTGCTTGAGCAAAGAAACAGTATTGTACATTTTTCAAGCACTCTTCAGAATTCTGGCAGAAAGAAAGGGAGCTTATCAGCCAGAGTTGTTATAAACAAACTGCAGCTCACGTTAAGCTGTCCTTCAATAAGGAGTGCCTAACAAGCCATTTCCTAGTGAAGCATTCAGTAACTCAAAAAAGTGGGCATTAAAATAACTGATATTTTTAAACACTCCCTCTGAGGGTCAAAAGTCAATCTCATATCCTGCTACCTTCAAGAAAAAAATCAAGCACTGGTAACACATTTCCAGTCTTCCAGAATCTTGCACAGGCTGTCTTCCTCACCCACTGCAGGCTGATTATCCCTGCTCTCTTCAGGAAAATTAAGAAATAAAGGGGCTTGTGTATTCATCTAGATCTGTCTAAAGGAATAAAGCAAATATTAACAATGTTGATGAATAATTAGCATTTCGGGGCCCCAAATGAAACTGCAGCCTCTTCATTCCCAGCCTGGGTAAGCTGATCTTCTATCTTCTTATAGCCATAAAAAAAATCAAAATAATAATAAATTTTTTAAGAAAGGTAAAAAGAAGATGCCAAACCTACTTGCCACCTACAGAAAAAAAATATGAAAAGACATTGAACAGGAAATTAATGCAAATCTCTGGACAAATACTATTATGTGTTATTTTCTTCTACTCTACAAATGAAATACAGTTCCTATAATTTGTATAATGATTTCTGTCAGACCCATGAAAAGAAAACCAAAGCTGTGCAAGCTGTACTTGCAGTGTGACCGCAAACCTCTGTTTCCACACTAATCTGCACACAGACGTAAATCCCTGTACATGCATATTTGAAATAATGGAGGAAGGCTGAAATCACCCAAGGAAAATTGTGCTGTCTCATTTGTTTTTTGCAGCATGAGGATTAATCTCTTTTCTGTGTAATGCCAGAAGCTAGCTGAATGCATTGCAGGAGGATTCCCCTCCTCTTCTTGCTCTCCTTCAAGAAAAATCTTTCCATGAAACACCGGAGATTGCCTACATCTAAAGGCAGGTCACAATGCATGGTTATGCTGGCGGGTTTTAGGATCTCTAGGTCATTACTGAAATTTCTTAATCATTTAAACTTTTAGTCTGGATATTTATTTTCCTGTCTCTCAGAAAAAAAAAGGATTTTAAAATCTTTCTTGGCCAAACATGGCACACTGTACCTCCCACAGTCAGCTCAGCATGTGATCCAGTGATAACCCATTTCGTTCTCTTTCTCTTCCCTGTTCCCATCACAGTGCTACTTTAGGTTAAGCAGCACTAGTCTTTGTTTCACCATTTAGTGTGGCCAGTGTAGGACCTCAAGTGTGAATGTCAGGGAAGACAAAGATATTCTGTTGTGGATTTGGGGTTTTGTTTGTTTTGTAGGAGTTTTTTCTTGAGTAATTTTAGGAGGCTGGACACAGTGTTACAGCAAGCTCCTTCTACAATTCTACAGCCCTGTGCTGAGGTATTTAAAAATCCCTAAGATTTAACTGCTTTAGGAACAGTAAAATGATTGCATTTGACTTGAATAGCTCTCCTCTTATTAGAGACCAACTTTAGCATTACTGTAATGCTGAATTCACCTTTCAGTATACTTCATTACTGATTTTTCTGCCACCACCATCACCCCCACCTCCATGCCATGCATTTCTACATATTCTAGAACACTAAGACTGAAATTTCTGGGTAAA
>WAAE01044755.1:0-24707 GCA_013400495.1 Nicator chloris | reverse complement strand
GGAGGTCTTGGGCTCTTTCTCACCTGATGGCAACCCCGGTCAGTGAAGCCTTTTTCATTAACTCAGATCAGGCCTTGGAATACCCCTGGATCAACTACTGCTTACTCAGTTGAAAATACTGCCTTGAGCTTTCTCACTCCTGCTGGAAATGTTCTCAACTGAACCTCTTCTCTGGTTTTATTGTATAAATCCTGCTTGATCCTCAGCGTCCTGCCTCTTAAGGTACTACACAGATGTCTTGTGCTCTTGACTTCATGCAACCCTCATGTTACACCTCCCAGTAGGTCAGCCACTCCCACTCTGTTGTTAATCCCTTTTAAATAACCACTTTTTTATAGTGCTTCTTACAGGAAATACCTCTCCAGCAATTCCTCTGAATCCCTTACAGCCTAAAATGTTGCCATTTGCATCCTAAACTCAAAAAACCCCCATACTGCCCTATTCTATATGCTAACATTGCATCTACAGACACTGCAGTAAGCGATGGTGAAAATAAAGAGGAAATTTTTAAGGAAAACTTCTCACCTTCTTGCATAAGAAGTACTAAATTTTGGTGGGAAGCACTTGGACATACGTAAGAGCTTGGACTGATCACTTATCAAACTGGAGTCTAAATAATGAAGGGGAGCTACACAGTAACAGAGTGTACTAAGTGTGAAGATAGGAAACCATTTATAAAAATGCAGCAGACAGCTTTGTGATAATTAGTGGAAATGAGGTCACAGCCTGTCTTTCTGTCCTACATGAACCTTTTCTTTATTATTGTGGCATCACAGCTTATGACTCTGAGTTTTTAGTGGACTAGTAACATTTCTCAGTTGTTTTTGCTTTCTCTTTTCTCACAGTAAGATGCAACTTAAATTCCTAAACTCAAAACCCCCAAAAATTCAACCCGCAAGCCTCAGTGGTATTTGGAGTTTATGTATTCTTTAACCAAAGGCCTTTGCAAAACCAGATACTGGTACATTTTTTAGTGAAATTCTTGAAGCTTTGGGCTTAACCACAGCTTCTTGCAGTGACATGCTTGAAAAAATGTCAACTATGTAGCTGTAATGGAGGGCTATGGAGTTGAGGTATGTCCATTTTCTGGAAGTGATAGACTGGTGTCAAGGTTTGACCTCCAGCAGGGTTCTGGCTCCAGCTTGAAGAGTCCCGTGGTGACATCAGAACACTGGCATCTATATTTAAACATTTTTTGTGTTATTGCCATTATTTCAGAACAAGGTGATGATCTGGCATGAATGAATCCACTACAGACATATCTGCTGGAGTAAGCAAAGAACTTTAAAGCTTTATGAGTTGAGAATTGCCTCATTCATTTTTCATAGGTTATTAATTCTGAAACTTTTCTGTTGCCTACAGCAGTAGACTTGGATGAGTATGGGAGAAGTTCTTCAAATTGTAGGCAAAGAGGCGATTTCTGAGAGCACAAAAAGGAAAAATACAGCATAACTCTTGTTGGAACAGAGATACAAAAGCACTTAAAGAGGTTGAGAGTGAAAAAAACACACAAAGGGTTTACAACGCTGGAGTTAAACAGAACTAAGTAGGATTTAGAAATGTACTTAGAAAAAATAATCCTCAAAAGGAAGAGAACAGCATCCCTTTCCACCCAAAGTCAAAAAGGAACACTATTGAATGTTCTTAAACTTGTTCTTAAAGTATTTAGTTTCTTTTAATAACACTCATGATATGTTGGGTAGTCCAAAAGGATTGTGTGTGTATTGGCAAACCACAGTAGCCTTTTGGATACTCAACCTTCATCTAAGTGTGTTTCGGATCTATGTGTGATTTGCTAAATATGGGAGGTTGAACTATTCTATAGCACTGAAGTTGTGTAATGAGAAATGTCATTGTCAGGACCCTTTTACTAAGATATTTCTGAAAATCTGTGGTTGCTTTTCTTCTGGATCCCCTGTACCATCTGCATTGCCATTCATTTTATTATGGAACACTATTGGGAGCAACCAGAAATAAAATCCAAGACCAGGGCTTTCTTTCCCATATTTATTTTTTTGGACAATATTCTTGCTCAGGTACCATGAATGGGAACACCATCCATCAAGAAGCATAGGCTTCAACAGCCAGAGTCTGGAGTAAAATAATCTGGCACTGCTATTCTGGGCAGTGGATCATTTGTGGCTTTAGACAGAGCACATGATCTTTGAATCTCAGTTTCCCTTTCTGTAATATAGAGTGATGAGAATAATTTAATTCTTATCTGACACAATATTTCTATTTACTATAGACAGATGAAATGGTATGGAAATGGCCTTAATGAGTATTGTTCAAAATCAGAGCATATCCATCATTCATCATTTAATTGCTTCATTTTTTTTTTTAGTGAAGAAACTGAGTTCATAATTGAAGAGACCAGAACATTTAAAGGTTGGATTTGTATTCTGGAGAGTATTCAGAATTTCAAGAAAACTGCCCCCCCACTGTTTCATTATGAGAAATATTCTAAAGGCTTTCCAAAAGTTTTGTCTTTATGCAGAACCACAGTCTGTTTATTTCTTCATGCCAAAGATGAGGTTTGGCACAGGATTGTCCCGTACCCTTGCCAAAAGCTCTCCTAAGAGTTAGTTTATATTACTACTTTTGAGAAAGGAAACATTAAAGAACCCATATTTTTAATACAGTATAAAGGTCCTCTGAAGGCTGAAAATGCCTCCCTCTGGCCCCACGTCACTGCAAAGGACTAGGGTATGTGAGGGAAAAAGGAGCCCTACAGTCAAAGAGCTGCCTCTGTGTGAGGCCTGGGAGTGAGGACAGCTTCACGCTAACCCTCATTTCCCTGCAGGCTACGTTTTCAAAAAGTGCTTCTAAGTGTGGTTGCCCAAGTGGAGAAAACCAGGGCTTCATTTTCAGCAAGTCTGGGCACTCTAAACACCTGTTGATTCAAGTGAAGATGGACCTAGGCTGCCTCCTGCCAGTGTTCCAAATTTCTGCAAGTGCGGGTACCCAGTGTCAGGTCTGTCCCTTTCCCTCTGTGTCCCTGATGCACTGATGCATTGCCTCTGCAGCTTCTGTAAAAGGTCACTAAGCCAGAGGAAGGCCATGGTTATTCTATTTACACATATAAATATAACTTGGTATAACTTGCATTTTCTCTGTTCTTAAATTGATATAACCTGTAACTGATGTCTGGCACCCTGGGCCTCTCCCAGCTACCTAGAATGATGCACGAGGCGTAATTTTTAATTTTGACTTTGGCATTGCCTTTTATATTTGAGAAAGAGAGACTTGAGGGATCTGCGAACTCTGCTGCAGAGAGACTGCTGGTCACTAAACCATTTCATTTAAATGCAGAGGGTTTATTTTTTTACACTTCTATGAAGTCTTGAAATCTGAGATAATACAAAATTTGAACAAAGAAGGTTATTGTCATAGAAATGACTGAGTCTGTAGACATATTATGCACAGAGTGAGAAGAGCATTTTAGGTAATTTTATGATGATCTGTGCATTGTAAAAGAAAAATGTATGCTCATGTACCCATGCATCTCTGTATCCATTCCTCCACTCAGAACTCAGACTGTGCATTTAGAAATGGAAGCCAGCTGTTAAAGCTGTCACCCAGCTGTGAATCTGCCTCCTCCTGGGCTGTCCATTCAGCCCCACAGGCTGCATGGGGCAGGCACAGTCAGCTATCAGAGAACTCAGCTGAAGCATGGAAGACACTTTTTTCCATTTGAGTTCCCCACACCATATGGCAGCCAAATTTAATTTTCAAATATGCTTTCCCCCTTCTATGAAACTGCCACTTCCAGAATTTCACGTTCAATCATGTTCAACCACAATGCCTCTTCCTCCTAGGTATGAGTCCAAAGAATTTTCATTAAGTGGCTGGATATCTAAATCTGCAAAATCTGCAAAATCTGCATATTAAATCTGAGCGTCCAGTCTTGCATGGATGGGATCCTTTTTCTTTTCTGCTAGGAATACTTTTCTTTGAGACCTATCAGAGTTGCACCAGTGTGGATCAACCTTCAGTGTCCAGACCCTTAACACTTTTTATTGAAAGTTTAACACTTGAGTTACAAAGCATTTCCAGTATGATATGAAACTGAAACCATGCTGAAAATTCTTAAAGTATTCAAAGAGGGAATTATTTTATAATCTGCAATTGTGCTCAATACTGGTGTTTCTGGACAGAGTAAAAGTGGAAAACTTTAACGGATAGATCCTGCTGTCACAACTTCACACTGATACTCAGGTGTCAGTCCTTGAAGAACTTCATCCTCTTTTCTGCTGTAAATAAATATTTTGCTTAGTTAACCTGCTGGAGGATTTAAAATGAAATCAACATGTTCTGTAGACTGGAAGAGTGAGGACTGTTTATTTATACATTCTGACTGCCTGCATATTACAGGCCAAAAAATATTCATCTGTCACATCTGCACTGAGCCCAATTCCTTCCATGTTTGATCAAAGTGTTACCTGTAAATGTAAACTTGTGAACATAATTTCTTTTGTACTGATGTTGATTTTGAAAAACTGTTGCTCTGAGCTTGAAATGAATACAGTGCTGTATCCTATGGCCTGGATTCTCTGGTTTTCTAACAAGGCACAAGCTCTAGTTGGAGCCTTTCTAGTGTCTAGGAAATTCCCAATGGCTCAATCCTAGTAGATTCTCTGAAGCCTAATAGGTTATGTTCCTGCTAAACCTTTAATTAATTAGGGTTAAAGCCCTTATTAACACCATTCTGTTCACCCATCCAGTGATTTTTTCTGCATGTTGTTAAGAACTGAATTGTTTCCGAGGTGTCTGCTTTTATCAGGTGTAGTTGGAATTGGTGATCATGTCCAAAAGATTATTCAAGGGGTAATATACGTGGGACCACTCATGCAGACAAAGCTTGACTGCATAAGATTTGTTTTCCTAGGAAATCTGGCACCTATGCTGTTAGACATATCTGAACTTCTGTGGATTTTTGGAATTCTATTCTTACTTTTCATTAGAGAAGGAGAGATAAGAAAGAATCATCAAATGCAACTCATCATTCTCAGAGGATATCAACAGTGACCAATCGGGCAATTTCTTTCTCACATTCTGGCTCTTTCTGGGCTTGTATGGCATCACGATGGGTCCTTGATACATGTGTTTGAAATACACTGGCCTGATAGACTGGAAATGAGAGTTAGTAAATAGTTCACTTTCTTGTCATATTTTCAAAGTCCTTCCTCATGTCAACAGCCAATAGGCAGGATGCAAGTGAAATGTTGAGATTCTGTTTGCCTTCACTTCTCTTTGTATTTGCTATATCTAAAGATGCTCTTAGATCTTGTTACAAAAATACTTTTCACTTAGAATTTCAGACCACCTCTGATGTAAGCCCCAAACATTTCCATTTCTAAGTGCAAAAAGTTGATCCCTATGTAATTATGAAATGGTGCCAGGTTCTAACCACACTAGCTTACCTACCCTAGTCCTTTGGAAATGTTTTACTTGCAACAACTTTATATACCAAACATGTTTGTTTAATGAAAATGTTGTTATGATAACTATAAACAACATTTTTTTTATGTGACTAATGTTTTCATGAAGTTGGTTTCATTTTCACAGGTCACTGCTTCCTTTTCCAGCCTCACAAACAGTTTTCTCAATCATTTTGGGCACTGAGTTGGTGCCTCAGCACTTGGATTAGTGTCATATGATTTGATCTTCTTTTCAGTGTTCTCCTATTTGTCCCTGTCCATGTGCTGTTTTCTCTGACACTTTTTTTAAAATTCTTGTGTCATTTTATGACAGTGTCTCTCCATGATGTGCTTGTTAAAAGAGGTGAGATATCTGGGAAAAAAATAGATTTCTTGTGGAAAAAAACCCAAACCAACTGACCAATAAGCTATCTTGAAAGTAAGTAATTTTACTTTTTCTAATTATTTATGTGTGTGCATGTTATCTCAAAATCTACATTCATGACTTTATCTACAACATAACGCATATTTTGTAAATGAGCTTAAACACTCTATCAAATTGTAATTATTCATGAATAGTCTCTCTTTATTGCTAATGATATGGCTCACACTAACAGAGTTTGATATACTGGTTATACAAATAAAGTTCATCTGAGGTAACACAGTTTATTTCTTTCTCAGGCATCCAGCCTGGATCTCAGCTGCAAAGTAAGTACCTCTCCACATCTCATTACCAAAATAGCAACCTTCTTAATCCTTTGCTGTGAAGAACAAAGGTTCGATTCAGTCTCTGGAGCAGAAATAGGATCTTATTAATGCACTGGCAACTACAGTGTTGTTATTTTTGTTAGAAAAGAGAGAAACAGGAATTTGCTGATATATGTTAGATTAAGGGCTGTTATTGTTTTGACATTAATTGGATTGTTAGCTGGGCCTTTCCGATGTCAGCTGAAAATCTACAAAATACCTTGTAATTTAATATTCTGCATGAGATCAGGAGCTACTTCCTGGAAATTCTCTTCTATTCTTTGTATTTGTTCTGAGAGAATCACTGAGGCTATCAGTTAAATGGTGTATTGTTTACTGTGCAGGGAGAAAAGCTCTTGTGTCAGTCTTGCCTGGAGTGCTGGCCTCACTGGACTCAACCCACTTGCCATCCAGTGGATTCCAGCTGAGACCCAAGACACCAGAGAGGTACCTCATGCTCAGCCTTTGGGGAGGTCTCTGCATTGGCCGAGTGTCGAGGCCTGAACATGTCACAGCTGACGTGTGAATTCACATTTTGGAGTGTTAGAGCTCCAGTGATGTTTTATGGAGTCCTTTCTTTCTTTCAAAATATTTGCTGTCACGTAGTGTTGGGCTGCAGTGGGCTGTGGCATTTGGGATCCCTGTGGAGTAGACTCTGTCTCTGGCAGCTCATCAGGATAAAAGTTGAAATTAGGATTGCAGAGAAGAGCCACAGAAATCCCACTTGGTGAATTAAATGTTATTGAGCTTGAGGACCTGGAAAAGGGTTAGTGATGTATCTGGGTGAACTCCCAAACTGGTATGAATGACAGGCATAGAAGGTATTGCTTAGAGCAAAAATAAATGCAGTGTAACTGGTCTGTTGAGACCAGCTGTTGAAACAGTTTCTGGAAATGACTGGTGCTTGATAATTCTTAGTGATAGGCAAATGGCATACTCCAAATTACGTGTGGTCCATTGTGTAATTCTGTGTGGGTGTGGACCTTTGCAGGTTATTGGCCTATGCCACCTGGCACAAAATGTGTTTGCTTAAGTCTTAGCATGTAGAACTTTGAGTGTTTGTCTTCATGTGTATGTGAAAGGTTCAGGGTTAAGTGAGGGAGAGCTAACCAGAAACTGAGATCAGCAGAAGCATTCTGGATAACTGTTCCCAGGCCTGAGTAATGAAGACCAGTAAGATGGCATTTGCAGTGAACCTCAACTCTCTGCTTCTATTCCTCATGGTTAGGACAAACCCTGTGTTTGGCCTCTAGGAGATATGATAAAGATATGTCTATTGACGGAGCATGTAGTCCAAGACTTGTGTCTTGAGTATGTGAATTTCATTTGTGAGTTGGAAGAGATTTCTGAGCATAGTCTAAGGCAATTATGTGGTATTAATTGCTAATTTATCCTGATTGTCCATGTCACCAGAAGGCTTTAAGTATCAAGTTTTGATAGAACAAGAATGTTTGAAGTACCAATAGGATATTTGGGCCCAAGTCTGTTCTCTGTTATAAAGCTGGGATACTTGTATTAACTTCTGAGTGACAGAGCAAAGCAGGACTGGACCTGAGAGACAAAGCTGTGAGTTGCCTGTATGTGCCTTGGGCAGTGAAACAGCTGACCGAAGAAACAGCTCATATACTACTTGCATTTCTCCTTGATGGTTTCCAGCTGTCCTCTTATCCCTGGCATGCGAAACATTAATTAGTTTCAGCTTATGAAAATAAGTAAGAGGCAGTGTGTGCTACCCACCTTATAGTGCTGCACATAAACAAGGCACTGCAAACAATGAACCATGATCACAAATGCTAAGTGACATTGTTATTAAGCCAAGGGCTGAGCAAAAAGAAAGTTCCTTTGTTGCTAAACATAGCCTAGATGGTTTCTCAGCCTGTGCAATAGAGGAAGACATGCTTACATGCAGGAGATCAGTGTGTATTGCACCTGGACTGTACACCAGAGTGTCACAGACACGGTGCCTTCATCTCTACAAGTCTTAGTATTAACAGGCAAAAAAAAGGAAAGACCTAAGTAGGACAGTAAAAGAAGAAGGCAGTATTTATTTTTCTTCAGTCTGTAAACACATATTTGTAGGATATTAACAGTTTAGCGAATTTTGTCATTACAGTTCTTGCACATTTTCAGACTAGGGTTCCTACACGGCTTTATCAGAGAATAGGAAGAATTTGTAGGTACAAAATGTATTCAAAGAGTTCACACACCTTAATTTTCAAACCTGTTAGTTTATTGTTACAACACAAGACTGAATAAGTGATATTTTTATGCTGCTGCAATAAGATCAGCCACTGCCTTGCTGCCCAGGCTGGAAGGAAAGTATTAGCAGAAACTAACTGAAATCAAGAGATGCAGGAGTAAATGCATTAAGCAAAGCATCAAAATCCCAATGTCTTTACACCATTGCTAGTCCTAAAGAAACATTTGGCTGAATTGGATGGACTGCTACAGACTCTGTTTAAAGCAAATTGAAAAGGACAAATTGAAATCTAAATGAATACTAGAGACAGTGGACAAGATTATGCAAAAGTTGGAATATGTATGCATGCCGCAGTCATGATGGAAGAATTTCTGCAAAAAGGAAAAGAAAGTGTTGACAGGTTGGTGTTGCCCAACTAGAAGTGTTGTATAAGCCTGGAGAAATTATCCTTATGATTTAAAAATATAAATAATAAAAGAACTACAGATACTTGTATGGACAATAATGAGTCTGGACCAATATACTACTAAAAAACCAATGACTACTAAGATTACTTGGAAAATTAATCATACTGGGATCATCAAAGAACAAAATTAGATGAATTGTGGTTGAAATGTTAAATAGGTTTTTTGGTTTTGGTCATAGAATGTAACAGTGATGAAGTTCTGTTATGATGGTGGAAGAGAAGACTGAGAAGAAAGCAGAAAATGTGTTTGGAAGGGTAAGGAGAAGTGGCTTGTATGAATTCTCTGTCTTACATTTAACTCCTGATGCCATCTGAGATCAGAAGTACTGCAGATTTCCAAGCAAGTAGTTTCCACTTAATTTATTGCGTTAACCTAGATATACAGTGGGTAGACGTGGTGGGCAAACTTACTGTTATGTGTTTTGTTACAAAAATGATGAGGAAAAAGTAGCCCAAGATCTAGAAGGGGCTGGAACAAACATGGTGGAACTGCACAGTAGACTGGGGCTGTAGGTGAAAGTGGACATGCAGAAGCAATCCAGTTTTTATCTCTCATTTATGCATTTTGATATAGAAAGATAAAACAATAAGATTTGTGTGCATTGTAGAAAGGTTAATTCTATTGAAGCATCTGATGCCTATCCCATTTCAAAGATGGGTTCTGTTGTAGGAAATCTCATGTGTTGCCTAACTGCCATGATCTTAACCAGAGGGTTTTCAGACTGCAATGCTGAATTTAAATATGTCTATTTCACCCATTCAGTAATATTTTGTGAGGTGTTGGTATTCCCTAGGGACCTGTCACCCTACGGAATATGGGAAATTAAATTAGTGAAAGGAGTTTGGTAGAGCACATGTTGATTTCATATTTTCTTATGGAGGTGAATCCTGAAGGAACACATGTTTTTGAGCAGGAGATCACTCTGTCCTCTCACTGGAGCAAGACTTACAGTGAAGTTGGGAAAGCATCAACCAGGAAGAATTTTGATACTCAAAGTAAGGAATAGTCATATCAATCCAGAAAGCAAAGGAAACTATCATGCTCTGACAGGATTTCCAAATTAGTGAGCAAAGCCAGCCTTTGCTGAACTGTGAGAATATTGCTCAAGATTCATCCTGCATTTCTACTCCTAACTGCCTGAGTCACTGAAGGTATGTCTACTCAGGGTTTGGCAGGCAGATATGAACTCACTCTGTCCACAGTCCAAGCTGGCTGGAAGCTGCCTGGGAATGGGAATCTGTGTAGCCATCATTAGTATGTGGCTGAGCCTGAACTGATAAGTTCTGCTGGGAAGCAGAGTATATTAGTTTGGGATCAGAATTAGAGGGTTGAGGTTACAAGACTTTAGGATCAGAGGTAGCTTCTATCAGGGCATCTTGGAGCATTTGTAGATGGAATTGCATCTTTTTGCAAATCTGCCATGGAATTGCATCCTTAATATGTTAGAAGGGTTAGCCAGATGTGATCTGGAAAAATGGTGCCCTAAAGGCAGCATGTTCTTTTAAAAGAAATCTTTAGTAAAAATCCAGTGCCAAATTCCAGCTTTAGCAATTTGCTTTCAGATGCTTTCTGTCAGGTCTGAAGACTGATGTATGCTAGTGTTAGAGCAAAAGACTTAAAACTGTATATTTGAGTCTAAACCCAACTGGTCCATGGAAAGGGCTGTGCACAAATGAGCACCTTGCAGCAGTAGCTGCTTGAATTAAATGTCCATCCTTATACAGTCCATTGCACAAAACACTTGCTCCCTTGTTTACAATGAATGGAAAGCGCTAATGACAGTCGATTTATCTGATGTCTCAGGCTCCTGAGTCACTTAAGTATTTTTGAAGATGTTCTCTTTCAAATTACTTTTTGTAATTTATTTCCATGACTCTGATTTTCAGAAAAAAATCCTGGTCCTAAATAAATTCATGAGTGTTTAAAAATTATTTTGTCCTTAGCCTCAGGAGTCCATTAGTTGCTATGTTCTGGAAGCAAATGAAAACAGTGCATTCTGTAGGACATAAGACTATTCCTAACTGTGACTGTGGATCACTGCAATCATTAGATTAATACCAACTATTATCATCCAGGATGCTCATCTGGTTTTACTGAGCTTTGTTAACGAAATGGAAATGATTAAAGTCATCCTGTCTGTCCCTCTAAAGTTGTGCCTGTGAATGAGTCACTGTTTTACAAATGGGTGTTGCCAGACACTGATATTGAATACGGCTCCAGCCCTCAGAGCTCTGGGTCCAGCACCGCATTCTTGGAGTCCAGACTGGAACACTGAAATTCCCATTGAAATCTGTGGGAATTCTGCATGGCCAAAGCCCAGCTACCTTTATGGCTGGCTGAGGCAGCTTAGAGAGAGCTGTAGCTCTATGCATGTAGTAGCTTAGGGACTCAATATGTATCTCTTCATTTAGGCACTTGAAACCCAAGATGGAATTGAGGATACCACATTCCACTTAGGCTTGGTTTGCTTGAGGTCAGCTGAGTGCCCACTGCTCTCTGGACGTGACAACTTCCACCCCACTGGCAGAGCTGCAGCTGTGGTTTCTGTGCTCCCTGGCACAAGTATTTGCACAGAGCAAACCCCAGTGTGTCAGTCAGCTGGCCTGCCCTGCCTGCTGCAGTGGTCCTGGCTGGCTGCACCAAAGGTGGAATATGCTTCAGCCTTTTCACACACATGGAGCTCTTTGCATGTCCTGAAAGTAAACAACTTCCAAAGATCTTCTTGTGGAGTTACAGTAAGCTGTGTCTTATGGGCAGAGTTGACCCAATAGTTAATTTTGCTTGCTTGCCTCACATATGAGACAGGGATTGAATAGTCCTGGCTTTGGGGAATTTCACATCTGGATTCAAACTCTTTATGGCTACTGTTCCCTGATCTGTGCCATGGGCTGTTCCCAAGTCATAGTTCTGTACTTTTCCAAGCTTTGTGTCTCATATCATCCCCTCGGGGTCATTTGTAAAAGTGGGAGGGCCAGATTGGTAGTTGCAAGAAAGAGAAGTCTCATCACTGACGTCAATGCAGCTCTTCCACTTTAGCAAGGGATCAGGCCCATCTACCAGTGTCACGGTCTGCTGGGGAGGAGGGGAGGCAGCCTCAGAAGTGTTGGGTTTGCAGTTCGCCAAGTGACAAACAGAGAATCTGAGTGCGGTAGCCAGGCATGTTACAAAACACACTGTTGGAGAGACAGCACTCTCTGGAGGCTTCAGTCTTGATTTACTTACTCCTGGTCGTTGTTCTGATATTCCATGGCTTTCAGACAATTAAAAAAAACACTTAATATATGGACTTCTGTGAGGATAATTGGCTGAGACCCCTTGTGGGACTTCTGGGTGGTTTCATGTGGTATAGGAGGCCAGTTGTTGGCACAGCTGCTTTTGTGCAGCTGGGTAGGGCTGTAGTGGAAAATCCAAGGCTGGTTGCTCTGTGTTACCAAACGTATGACTACACATAGGTTTAAAGTAATTTAAAGCTTCCAAATATTTTACAAATCTTCAGATACTTTAAATAATTTTGAAAGCATGAATTTAGGGGAATAATCCTGAACTGAAAGGAAGGGAGTCTGAAAGCTCTGAGTAAGGCAAAAAAGAGCTAGGGTTTTCTCAGATGCAAAGGGGAGTAGAGGAGGGGGGGAAAGGCCACAGAGCCTTTCAGAGATCCACTAGTGCTGTTCCCAGAACTCTGCCTGTTTTGTGCATTTCTTCTCCTGTGCTTTTGCTCATCTGAACAGACTCTCCAGAAATCAGCAACTGGAAACACATAACAAGTAATTCGCTTTGCCAGGTAAATGGGAACAATAGTTGAGTGGGAAAGAATGAATCACTGCCATTAACAAGAAAACTAGGGTTGCTCTCATCATCAACACAATGCAGTGTCTATTCTCAAATGTCAGGGCTAATAACTCACCATTTACAAATTAGACTTAACCCCCTCCCACACAAACCCACATAGCCCTTGCTAGCCTTCAAGCTTAGGTTATAGCTGCATTTCTGAGGGCTACCAATAAAACCTTCAAAATATATATCCTCCAGACAGTCTGGCTTCTTTCAAGATCAAATACTCCTCCCCTTTTCCCTCTGGATTTTGTTTTAATTACAGCTACATCACTGAAAAATGTGGAAAGCCCATCTAAGGCCCTAATTATCCTTAATGTAAGAGGACCATTATTGTCTACAGATGAAATGAATAATACAACCAGTAAGAAAGATTCTGAAGTTTTGATTATCTTAATAAATTCCTAAAAGTGAAGGAACTCACAGATCTTTATCCAATGCAACCACAAATTATTAATGCAGGTGGGAGTATCAAAAGCTAGAGTGTTTCAGCTGGCATCTTACAACATCTGTTGAGATGGTGTTTTTCATCCAGTGTACTGATGGATTATAACTATAGCCACCCAGAAAAGGCATAACAAGGATGCCAGTTTCCTTGATAACCATCATGTAGGTGTAGTACATGAGATGCTGCTAATTTCAGATGCTCATCAGGATATTAATAACCTCCATACTTTGAAAGTAATGAGCTTGTTTGAATTTCTAGTCCTGAAATGTAGAAGATATCCAGGATATGTTTTTCATTCAGGATGGCTTTTAAAGTGAAGTTAAAACAGATAACTGGAAAAAAGGACACAGAAACAAATTTGGGACTTGTTAGTAGAGCCCCCTTAGCAAATTCTGATTGCCCAGTCCAACACCAGCAGTTTTTTATTAATGAATAAATCATTCTTTTTTTCTCTGCAGATTGAGAATTCTTCAAAGTGATTTACGCAGTTCTTAGCACAGCTGTTTGCTGGGGGTGTGTGCTCTGTGTGGGGGATCTATCAGCAGTCTGGCTACCTCTGTGTGATCTTGGGTAAGGCCTGGATAAAAATCAAAGGCCAGATTGTTCTGTTTTTCCAAATGTGTTGCCTGGGGCCTGCTAATTAATAGAATGTCTAGGAATGTCATACATCTATTGAAAAAAAAGCGTCACTTGAAAATTGCTATTGTTTTAATTGAATGTTGTCATTTTCACATAGTGACCAATATCTCAGCCTACCAGTCTTCTTGAAAGAGCAAACTGTATCATGGGAAAACTGGACACTCATAGGGAAATGCTGTCTCTTTTTAAGTTATTTGTTAACGTAGGTCTCACAGAGTCATAAATGCTCTCATGTGGACTGGGGTCCTTCTCCCGAAATCCAGACCTGTATTTCATTCTTATGAATTATTCCAACATAAGCCAGTGCTGGAGGCTGAGTGTAAACAGAATTAGAGAACTGAGCTGATTTTGACCTGGCAATGGAGCATAACTCTGGAAACATTTGCCGGAGATAGGGCACTTTGTGTCATGGACAAGCCAGCTGAAGCTGTGAGGCTGTGCATGGCAGTAGGCATGCAGGGATGTCTACCAGTAAGTGCTTGCAGGATTGGGTGGTAGGTGGTCCTAATTTATTTGCTGTTTTAACAAAAATCTGGGATTTGTTATGGAGTGAGTTAATTCCTCTGGGAAAGGTGGGTGTAACTTGTCAGGACATGAAGGATAACTAACCTCAGACATTTGGCTAGTTGTGTGTGTGTGTGTGTGTGTGTTTTGATGCATATGATTTTGTTATGTAAAATAGTGAGGCTCACCCCCTGCTCTGCCTGTGGGTTTCTGCACAGTTCTTTTGAAGGAGAAGGGTAGCTCATATGATGAGGTGAGAAAGAAGATGAATGGAAATAGAAACCAGGAGGAATCACTTTTTCAGCTGAATAGTTATAAGTGCTTCTAGAAATCAAAAATTTTTGTCCTGTTTCCCTGGGCATATACGGGGGGGAAATAGAAAATTATCTAAACATTACGTCTTGATTTTTACAATTTTTTTTGGCCACAATTTATTTGTATGTGATGAGAGACATTTTGTAGAATATCTGAATGTAAACATTCCCCAAATGCACCACATGCTGTCAAAAGAAGCTAAAATCCTTCTTTCTCTTCTCTGTGTAAGTCTTGGATTGAAAGCTGGTTTTTATTTGATTTGTTTCTATCAGTGCATTAGAGCAAAGGTGTGTGCTTTGGACCATGGGTATAATTTTGAAGGCTTCTTACATTGAAAATTCCCTCAGTTGGCAAATAGATCATTCAGTGCTATGTTTTCTGGGAACCCAGCAAAGATGCTGGCATTTTGGAGGCGGAAAGAAGCAATAGGGAATGAGGGGGAGTATCTTTTTATCTGTCAAATGCAGTTGTGGTATCTCTGCAACACTGTGCTTTAAGTGCAGTGTGCTGGTCTTGGCTTTTATGAGAGTTCTGGAAGAGTTTTGTGCACTGCACAGTCTGATTGACAAAGAGGTTTTCTGTCCTCGCATGACCTTCTTTTAATTTTAAAAAAAATTCAATAAAAGTTCAGCCACACAGCAAGGGATGAATTTAAAGACTGCACACCATGTGACAGTGGTAAAACTTTCATAATAGCCGTCATATTTGTTGGTTTAAAAATCAACTTCATTGTCATAGTTAATAGTTTGCAGCTGCTGTAGAACAGAGGCAAATTGCTATGTATGTGTCAGCCTTAAATGCAAGTAAGATCCACTGACTAGGACGACTGGGGTAGTTTTTCCTATCTATTGGTAGTATTGCTGATCATCATCTCTACGCGATGAGAGGATTTCATTGCCACATTTCAGCACTGCTGAGCTGATTATGTGAACTTGCAAGTAAAATAAACTTGTTTTCAGTGTCCTGCCAAAATATACTCCACAACATCCCATTAAAAAGGCTTCCAGGGTCATGCATAAGTAGGTGCAACTCACTGCAAGTCTATGGGATATCATCAGCATTGATTTAACTAATGAGGATAAGTTATATGAAAAGTGTTAAAGAATTAGAATTTAGCACCTAATGTGAAGCTCAGTAATAAAAGCCTTTTTGGAAGATCACAAGGTAAGTTCTCTGCCAGCATATAACATATGAAAGTAGTTATAATTTGCACCAGGTTCATATCAGATGGGAATGGGAAGTAGAGGAAACAACTCTGTCTCCGTCATGCTGGTGATGTGTAGAAGGTGTGTAAAGTCAAAACAGTCCAGTGGTCAAAGTGTAACAAGCAGGCTGGGCAGGCAGAGGGATACATGAAGTGTCTGTTGATTATCCTGGACTGAAGGCTATCCAGGAAAGCCTCTGTATGGCATCAGGAGTTGTGGCAACCATGGGCAATTATGTCTAAAGGGGTCTGTTGTCCATTTGGCCTGGTCAAATGTAGCATTACTGAGATTTAGGAGATTTAGATCTCCTCCGCCCTGCTCTATCTGCTGTTAAAGTAGAACTGAGTTTAAATGTGGACCTAAAGCTGCAGAATGATGTGTGAGGGGTATCCCTTTCAAGTGATCTCAGAAGGAATGTGGTTATTTAAAGCAGAGCACCCCTTGGTGTTTTAGGCACCTGTCTCTGTGGAGAAGTCACAGAGTTCAGTAGGTGCAGGCCAGGCCGCCCAGGATGCTGTGTTCTCATGGCTGAGGGTCAGCTTCTCCTTCAAGAAAGGAAATAGTAGAGGAGCAAGAAAGGCTTAATGACTGAGCTTACAAGAAGACAGTACTTTTAATGCTAAAGTCAAACACTCAGAGCCTAAATGGTGGGAAAATTTCCCCAGGGAAGAGGCAGCCCACACAGTCCTGCACTGGATTACTGTTAGTGCTACTTCACTTATTTGGTTGAGATTTCTCATGTGTTTCCTGGGCCAGAACCTGACCCTCAGGTCTCATTTACAGTTCAGAGAATTTCAATTTGGCATTTCTGTAGACATTGTGTAATTGCAATAATTTCAACTCTTGTTATTCTTTCAAACTTGGATAATTTGTCAGTGTGCTAGTTTATTTTATTCACATAGAGACCGTCACTAGCACTGAAGTCTAAAGTAAATACATGGGATATCTAGTTAATCTGTGCTTTTTTTTTCTGTTGGCCTTCTGTCTTTATTGGTTTGTGGAGGTTGCTTTTTTTTACAAACAAATGGAAGTGTATACAAGAAGATGGGTGGAATCTTCAACGCACCCTTTTCAGTGTGTGAGGGCTCTAGGAGAGTGGCTCTGGAGTCTGAAAATGCCACACATTTCTGAAGTATATTCCCCGTCCTCTTGATGGAGTTTCCTAGCCCTGAGGAGTGAGGGACATCTGGGCTGAGCCTTGGTTATTTGTCAGCCAATTCACAATTAGACACAATGTCTTTCCACAGAAAGAGTAGAGAGGGAAGGAAGATCATAGAATCATAGAAAGGGTCAGGGGCCCATCCATCATGGGACTGAACACTTGTGGGGCATCCACAACTTCTGTGTGAAACCTGTTCTGTGTCTCACCATCCTCAGAATAAAGATTTTTTTCCTAATATCTAATCTAAATCTCTCCTCTTTTCATCTAAACCCCTTGTTCCCCTTTGTCATTATATGGCCATTTAAAATGTCATTCTCCCTCTTTTTTTTTTATAAGCCCCCTTTAAGTACTGGAAGACAGCAATGAGGTCTTTCCAGAGCCTTCCCTTCTCCAGGTTGAACAATTCAACTCTCTCAGCCTTTCTTTGCAGGAGAGGTGCTCCAACACTCTAATCATTTTTGTGGCACTCCTCTAGACTCACCCCAACAGGTCCAAGTCTTTCTTGTGCTGGAGATCCCATAGCTGGATGCAGAATTCCAGGTGGGGCCTCATGAGAGCAGAGTAGAGGAGCAGGACCACCTCCCTCGACCTGCTGGCCACTGCTTTGGGTGCAGTTCAGGATGCAGTTGGCCTTCTGGACTGTGGGCATTCCCAAGATATACTCCTGTTAGAAAAGGTGGGACAGATGTCTGGAAGAGAATAGCTATAAATGTGTCGGAACTATCCCTTTAGCATTAGACCTGCATCTATTTTTCTGCCTTTTGGGACAGAGGAACTTGCAAGTTTTTGACCAATAGTTCTCTGTCTCCAACATCCCCAAGTGTTTCCTGAAGATTGTGGACAAATAGCTGTCGTTTTCCTTGATGGTAATCATTCTTTTCTGAAGGAAACATCTTCATTTAGGCCTACAAAGGCAGTTGGCCTCTATGATTAGAGAAAGAGGGTGGACTTTGTCTAATTAAATGTAAAGGCATCTGAAATGCAAATATGCTATTATAGTACTCCTTGAGCATTCTGTTATAATCTGTGGATGTGAAGCCAAAGTAGTCAAGGGACTGTAGATGCCAGCTCTACTTATCCTGGAGCAGATGTGTAAAACAGCAAATGGACTCTGTCCATAACAGAGTCTCTATCTCTTAATTAGAGGGAGACTGAGGCAAGAAGAACATCCCCAGAACTTTTGTCTTCTGCTTACAGTGGTGGAACAGTTTATAGAGATGCTGATCTGTATTTTATCTTCCTTCTCATGTTGCCTTCCTTCTCACCTCTAAACATTGACATGACTTTTCAGGGTAGGCATGAAGTAAGTCTGTTGAACATAAGTTTTGACTTTTGTCATTGTAGCTTTGCCTGGAGCAGTGCATAATCTACTGGCATTTTGGATCTGCAGGAGAAAACCAGAATGTTTCCACCATCAAAGTTCTCTTGGAGTTGTTGAAAGAAGGCTGGAACAGTCCTGTTTTTTTGAATTTCTTTTCTTAAGGTATTTTTTCCTCCTGTCTGATTTCCAAAGAGGAGTCTGATTTTCATTTTATATTGCCCCACCCCTATGGCGTTTTTGACATTGGCCAGAAATGAGAAGCCTTGAGTTGGAAAGGTGTAATCAAAACCATGACTAGATATACTTGGAAGAAATGTTTATTATTTGGCTTGCTGCCGCTGAGAGCTGCTAATTACCAAGCAATTATGACCAGACATAATTTTTCACTGTCTAAAGCTGCCTCTTGGGTTTAATATCTGTCAGAAAACAAAAACCAGAAAATTTTTGAGGAGTCCAAAAAGGGCCAAGAGATGTATAAATATTTCCTCAGGGCATCCTTTGCTACCTTGGACTTCAAGGCCAGGACTTTGGCTATCACTGCCTCCTTAGAAAGCATTCTTGGCTCCAGTATCCTGATCCATCTTTTCTCTCCTGGCTTTTCAAATAATCAAATCATAAAAGTAGTTAGGGGAGTACATTTTGCATCTGCAACTTCTGTGATCTTTGGATGCTTTAGGAGTCAAAACTCCACATGGGTTTGCCATAGCTGAGGGGCTGTGTGTTTGACTCAGAAATCCTTTTGCACGCAAATTAGAGGGCAACCAGTGCAAAACAATGTGGTTATAATGCATTAGCTAAGCAGGAAGCATGGAGATCTGTCTCTGCTCTGTCAGGAAACAATTTGGCTGTGGAACTGGCATGGCACAGTGCTTGGGAATACAGTGCTGTGAGCAGTGTTCAGTAGGCTGGCGGCTTGTGAAGGTCCTACAGGGGCATTGTCAGTGCATCAATAGGCCTGATTTATCACTGTATTATATTAATTCTACTCCAGGGTGACTCCATTCAAGTCAGTGAATTTATCATAGGGTAATGCTGGTGAAAAATAGTGCCTCATCCCTCTTGCTTTTTGCATGAATTTCTTCCACAGAGCCATATCGATACTTTCAGTTCTGCCCTCTTCATGCCCAGCTGTGACAAGGTGGGAGCTGGAAGCTTCTCATTATTGCTTAGAGGAGTTGGGATATATTCCTGGTACTGGCAGAAATTTCTGAACCCCAGATCTGCCAACTAATCCTTAAAAATGCTTTCTGGTGAACACAGACATATGAATCTTACAGTGTGGCTCTTGAGAAGGCACTTTGAAAATGGAATTTACTGTTGAGGTGGAACACCAGAGGCTGCCACACCACTAACCTGAGAATAAACAGAAAAGAAAGCCTACATGAGAATGCCATGAAAGTGGGTATAAATGAGGGAGGGAGTAAACTCTTGCATCCAAACAGAGTTTGGCATTTGCCTGTAACATGCAGGTGCTTTGCCAGCAAGAATAGAATTGAGAAGTGAAAATCTACATCTCCATGTTCATCTTTCAGCAGGCTTCCAAGCATGCACATTTCGTTCAAAATCACTACCAAGCTGTTTATAATACAATCATTGCCAACTGCAATGTTTTATGTAGTCATTGAAGCCAAATCATTGTGACCTGATGTGACTCAGCTTTCTAAAAGGGTGCATCTTGAGAATTCTCATTTTCTTCAGTTCAAAGTGAAACACTAGGAAAAGTGTTGGAATGGATCTGAAAACAGTGCAGCATTCTTATACAGAGGCAAGAGTGCCATTCAGGCCAACACCAAAAGAAATTCTGTCTTGGGTGTGCCTTTTAAAAATGAGTCTGAAATATTCACTGGAAAAGTGTCAGGAATATGAGACTTAAATGAACTGATTTACATGCTCTGATTTTGCCTATATCTGTGATATTGGGAAGTGCAATAATAAATTCTAAGTGCTCTGTTCCTGAAATTTTAGTTCACTTTTTTTTTTCTCTGCATGGAAATTTATTTAAGAGTGTATGTGAAGTTTGGGGTTTTTTTCTCTATTTTTATTTTTTCCTCCATATTTCTCTTTGTTCTTCTCCATATTTCTCTTAATATAAGTTTTATACCTCTATGTGACTTTTAAACCTGTTAAGGATACGGAGAAAAATTAAGTAGAATTTCTTTTTTTGTCTTTTCTTTTGCTGTTGTTTTTCTTGGATTATAGAAAAATTCTTATTTATATATTCAGCTGTTTAGATATGTTCTCATGCCTAGATCATAGTTTATTATGCATTTTATTCTTGTTTCCTCAAATACTACTGAACAAATCAACAGTAAAATTTTCCAAAGTTCTTCAAATTGAGGTCAGATACTTTCAGGCTCATAAATCCTCCCGGTCAGTGTAAGATATTTTGATACTTGAAATTTGTCACCATCTTTCTCTTCAATAGCATTGCCTGGTTTTAGCTTCATCTGAGATTGAATTGAACAGTTAAGCATTGTCAGAATTTATAATCAGTGGTTGGATTTATGTCTAATAATACCAGTGATGCTGGGTGGTTTTGTTTTTTAGAGGTTCCCACTACACCAGACAACAACAGACACAGATAAAAATGGCTCATGTTGTTTTCCCATGAAAACCATGAAAATAGTTTAATTTTTTAAAAATATAGTAGTTGATGAGAGGCTTCCTTCTGATGAAATTAGTTTCAGTATCATAATTGATGAAATGAGGAGGAGGAGACTACCCCAAATGACCTTTGTGTCTGAATCTTTATTTGGAAGGAAAAAAGGCTTTTTTGAATGTACTTCCAGATAGTATCTACATTTCTTAGAAACTTGCAGGGCTTTTTGTGGGAAACCCCCAAACTATTTCTGTGTGGCTTTGGCCAAAATTATTTGGTTTTCTCTTACCAAATTTCAAAAAGGTTGAATAGTTGGCTTTCCTGAAGGAAAGGCAATACTTTCCGTATAGAAAAGTCCCTGTTTTTTTAGCATTGCCTTTTTTTTTCTTTCCACATTTCTGACAAGCAGAAGAGTACAAGAGTACCTGGAATTGCAGTTCTTATGTCATGAAATTTCAAAGTGAAAATAAGATTTACAGTCTCTGAGTTTTTGCCTGCTGCAGCACTAGTCAGTGCCAATACATTAGGCTCACAATTTGACAAAAATACAAATACAGATTAGTGTTTCTTTCACTGCAGCATTGAGAATACCGTTATGGCTAATTGCCATTGACACCAGTCAGTGAGGAATAGGGGCTGTAGTTGCCTAAACAACCTGTATTATTACTTAAAATTATCAGCTGCCCTTTTTGTACCCCTTTACTGTGATTGCTGGAGTTTTCACGTTAGTGCAAAATGTGTCAGATAAGGAAACTTTGCCAGCTGAAAGTTAATAATATGAAAAAAAGGAAAGTGGGGGGAGTGGTGTAAACTGAGCTAATGTAATTTGGTTGAAATCTGAATTGATATTGCTTTGAAATTGCAGGCCAGTTATGTTACATGCTTGAGATTATGCAGTGTTGGTGCCACAGGGAATTACAGATGTTCAGTTTTGTGGTGCAGTTCTGTTTAACCCCAGGCTCGGGTGCTATACTTTCTGGTAGGGTGCTTTATGGGCTGTTTCAGCAGGTCAGCATGAAGCAACAACCCTGATCATGAATCTTTCCTCTTGGTGAGTGAAAGAGTCTGTGCTGGTCTGCCTTGCCCTTCCTAGACACATGGAAGGGGTTCTCAGGTGGTGTTTTTTTCCCTATCCTTGTCTCTGTAGACTGTGGTGATACATTTACGGAGTCTGAAACTGCTTTTCAGAATGTGGGAGTACAGCATTGTTGCTGTTCTGTCTATTTCTTATTTTAAACCAAGAGATTGTACCTCCTGACTTCCTTAAATCAGTCTTGGAGCCTTCAGTTATGATTGAAATGAAGATGAAGGCTTAAATGCAGGGATTAGATAGTTAAGATGAGGGTTTAGAAAATACCCATTTTTGCCACGAGATAATTTTGTGATATTTCTGTAAAGAAGGCTCTTCAACAAAAACTGGAAGGAATTCGGCCATGAGGAATTCCAGCAGTGAGAATTTGAGATGTTTGGGAAATCAGGAGCAAACTGAAACTGAGGTCTTAGAAATGGTGGTATTTTTTTTTCTGGTGCCAAAAAGCAAGCCAAGTTATTTTGTCCTGAACAATCTGTAGATTTAATCTCTCTTGAAGTGCCCAAGGGGTTCTCTGACAGAATTTTGGAATCTGTGGTTCTCCTTGGTGCTGTGTTTTACAGCTTCATAACAAAACACTGAAGCTGATTTCTGTAATGGATAAAGTAGAGTTCAGTATATATTCGATCTCTTTCAATAACTAGAAACCTTAACCATTTTGTAAACAAAGACTCAGCCCAGTGTGAATATGCCTAAAAAAAGAGAAATTTTATTGGATTGTGGAAGTAGTGTATCTTGTATCTTCTTCACTTATTAAAACATAAGGCCTTAATTTCAGAGTTAGCAATAAGAAAGATGACAAAGGATAGCACTAGATTGGAAAGTATGAAGCCTGAGCCTTACTCCAGTGAAAACAGTTATGGCTGAGTCATTTTGATGAAAGCATGTACAGCCAATAAATTCAATAAATAGATATATTTAAACACATGGAGGCAATGATTACATGAGGAAACTTGAGAACAATATTTTAAGGTGTATGAAGCTTTTTCATTTGCCATGAAAATTAATATCTATCATATAGATTTCCTTTCTCTTTCAGTCTATGAAAAGTTGAGGCCTGAAACAGCTTGCAGACTGAACATGGTATGTCTTTAAAATCCAGCCTATCTTGTGCACATCTGTCAGTGGTGGACGTTGACCTTCCCTTTCCTGTTATGGGCAGGTGTCATTCAGTTCAGGAAATATCAGAGAAGTGACGCAGCTCTGGCTTAGCACAGCAGTGACCCTACAAAATGTGGCCTTGAAAATCTTATTGTGCTGGCAAGCCAGGATGTCTGAGCATTCCCACTGCATGTCTTTGGCATGGCTAGCAAGGGTAGTGACAGTCTAATCTTTGCCCTTCTCTTTTAGCTATAGATGTGACTAGCAGTGGGAAAAGATAATGAGCAGGTGAATAGCAGATATTTTGAACTTTCAATATTTCTGAGATAGGGAAATTAAGGGTAGGACAAAATTTTGTATAGAGAGGTAATGCCTTTTAGTAGGTGAAATGATAGAACTGTAAAGAAACAGCAACTTTCACTTGATGAAAGCTTGTCACTATTTCCCAACTTTTACATCAGTGATGTTTTCAGTAAAATTGTGTAAACTCACGATTTTTTTTTGTTACCATTAGTTATTTATTAAGTTTAAAGACAGAAGACAATATAACTATCTGCATTGTGTGGATGTTGCATTGTAAAGTGATCCTGAGGAATATACTCTTCTGTAAACTGATGGTATGTTTTAGTTTGTGTAGCTGTCATAAAAAGTTGTGTTCATTTAGACGGAACATCAAAAAAATTGGAACGGTGATATTTTACTAGGAATATGTGCACTCAAATGTATATTCAGGTGAGGATGAAACGTATTAACAGTGTGATGTTTGTATCAGGTGCCCTTATTTTGCAAACTGCCTGAAGTTATGTGTCTGACCCCATCACTATCATGTGCCATCATAGGAATCCAGTTTCACTGAAGTGTTAAGTTCACTGCTATTCAGGAAACTGTTTCTTTGAATTCCCTTTTCTCTGTTTTTAATAAATCTTGGTTTTGGCTACGATCACTCTTGCCTAGGTAATTTTACAAAAATGCCTGTAGAATGTTGAGAAGCTCATCAGCTTTATGAAGAAGACCATCAGACTTTCCAGAACTTAAAAGTTCCTCTCAGTGCCAATCATTAGACCAGAAAGAGGTTATTCAGTTATTTTTTAGTAAATTTTGCCTGCATCAGGTTCCAGTGAAGAAACAAACAAAAAATTACAGAATCTTGAAGACTAAAAGAAGGCTAAAAATTGGTGTTGGTGGGTGGTCATATAACATAAAAAAAGATGAAAACACTTTAATTTATGCTTGGCTCTTGCAGTGCATGAGGAATGCCATCCCTTAGCTTCCGTGTCATTTGGAGCATTAGTCACAAAAGGAGGTATGTGACTTGCTGATAATATCTGCATATGGGACACCCTCAGAGGATTTGTCAGGATACATCCATGGCTGGCTGGACTCTCATGAGCTGCCTGGCACAACCAGAGCATATTGTATGGGTGGCTCTCTATCTGCACTAACTTAATTTTGGCCTGTGGAAAAACACTGTCAGACATGCTGGACTCCTGTGTTGCAGGTGGCATTTCTAGTGCTGCACTACCTGGGTGCCAAAGCCCTTAGAAGTGATTCAGTGGGTTAAACCCAGAAATCTGAGTTTGCCAAGTATTGTCACAGATAAATTCTTTCAGCAGTTGTTGTAAGACACCTTATTTGAACATAAGGCCTTAATTTCAGAG
>WAAE01044750.1:0-20206 GCA_013400495.1 Nicator chloris | reverse complement strand
GATGGGATTTGGGATGGGATTTACGTTGGGATTTGTGTTTGGATTTGGGATGGGAAGGATGTCAGGCTGTGCTGCAGAGGGATGACTGATGCCAGGAGCAGTTTGCAGAATGCATTTCCAAAGGACAGGAATCCCTGCCTGCCCCATGGGGTTGTCCTTGCTCCAGGAAAGGGAAATTTGGAGCATCATTAGGGCTTCAAATCCTACTGGGAGAAGCTGGAGCCTCAGGATTTAAGTGGGCAGAGCCTTGGGATGAGCGGATAAGGATTTTCCCTGCCTTGCTGGCTCCTCAAATATTCCCCTGTGTCCACGAGTTGTTTTATCCACAGGAAAGGATCTCCAGAGGGGATTTCCCTTCAATTCTCTCCCGTTTCCTATTGCTCAGCAAAGCCAGGGCTCCCCGTGGGCGCTCGGTTCTCCGAGCAGGAGCAGAGGGAACGAGATTTGTCTGAAAAACGGGCAAATTTGAGGGGAAAAGAGCGAGAAATTCCAATCTGGTTGTTGGCTTTGTGGGCCCCGGCCAGGGGAATGTTTGAGGAATTCGTAAAGACGTGGATAAAACAAGGAGTCTGTGGTTGGGATGTGCGGGAACACCCGTGCTGCGCTTCGCTCTTCCCAACTGCTCCTTCCTAAAAAGGGTTTTCCTTGTATGAAGGGATCCTAATGGATAGTTTAATTTTAGATTTTATAGCTTTTTTTATTTTGTATATGTTATATATTGTATAGGTTTAATATATATTATATAATGTATAATTCCAATCTTTGGCACTCACTGAGACTGGGAACTGAACTGCATTCAAAACCAGAATCAAGGATTTATAAAGAGTGAGAACAATGAGTTAGGCATGGTAAAAACTCATCTGCAATTAATAAAAAACCAGTATTCAGCAGGACATGTGGCAACTGCAGCTTATAAAACAATGTGACAAAGATACACTTTAAGATTTTACATCCATTAGAAGACTTTTAAAAATTTCTTGAGGTATCTCTTTAGTCATTGCTCTTTACTAAGAGTGATCTCTCTTTTGAGGCTATTTCTGAGAGTAGTCTGAGAAAAGGTGCTGGGTATGTTCAGACTCTTAGCAGCATTGGCAGAACTTACACAGCCATTGTTACTGTGATGGTGGAAGATGCTGACTCCATGGAGAGGGCTGGAAACATCAATCAAGAGCGCAGGATTCCATGGGAGCACAGTAGCAGGCAAAGATGAGCTTGTGAAGGGCTTGGTGAAAACCAAGATGCTCACAGGAAGAGGACACTAACAATTATGCTAGTGTTGGGGGAGAGACAGAAGAGGATAGAACCAGAATAAGGGAGAGATCTGAACTTAAGTGGCATTGTGCTGCAGGCGTGCTGCTATTTTAGTCAATCTCCTGGAACTGCAGGGTTATTTACTGGAAATCTAGCCTGAAAATGCATTCTTTGTGTAATGCTCTGAGTAGGAAGCCACCCCAAGGGATGTGAATTACCAAATACTGTGACATGATGATGTAGAAGATAAACCCAAACAAATCATTACTCTCAAAGGCATATGGCTAAATATTTATTTCAGAGTCAATTGAAAAAGAAAGGATTTTCATCCAGCAAGAGCACACAGGTCTAACTCAGCTCTGCTGTCTGCTCATGCTCTATTCCCAGACAGGACAGATTCAATGTTCATAGAGTTGGGGTCTGCAGTGGGGTCAGTCCTGCCTGAGTCAGGTAACAAAAAGGGCACTTTCCACAGCACTTAACAGTGACAACACTTTTCAACATGCATTATGGAAATCATAACCCAAGTTTATTTTAAAAAAATTGTGGAACAGACAGGATTTATCATTTGCACTACATTTACACAGATGTTTAATAATTAAAATACCATTTAATTCTTGAACCAGTTTCAGATTAAGGTTCCCTGGAATTCATCCAATAATTATGTGGCAAACTTGCCTTTCATGAATTAGAGAACTTTCACAAATCAATCTGTTACTGACAAGAAAATTTTTGAACATTTGGATTTCTTTAAGAAAGTTTTGTGAACATTTATTCCTCTCACTGAGTATTTTCATTCATGAATAACCACAAAGATGCAAATGCAGTTATTTTTTGAGCATGTGGTCCTTATGAATGAATAAATGTCTCAGCATTTATCTTCATCTGTGGACACCTAGATAACTGGTCTCTCCATTTTATTTTTTTAAACCTCATAGAAATTTTGTGTGTTATATAACAGGCTATGATAGCCTAATAGATGAATTAAAATTCTTTGCTACCAAAGGAACAGTACTGCAAACTTCTATTTGTGTAACTTGCTATTTACACATGTAGAATTCTTGCTATAAAAGGTTAATTTTTTTGGCATAGCAGTTCAAAGATAAGCAGATTTTACGAATTTAACCATGGAAGTCTGTTACCAATTTTCTACACAAAAAAAATAAAAGGAGGTACTAGGACGAGAGTCAGTTCCTTAACACTGGCTATGGGTTTTTGGTCACAAGCTTAATGTATTTAACTGGCTGCCAAGGCAAGTCAGCTGTAAGTAGTAGTTACCAAGTTTCAATAATTTTGATTCTGAAGAAAAGCTTTAGAAAGGTTTGGCTGATAGGATGGTGCATGGAAAAAGTTTTTTGATTGGTGTTATGAGTTTACAGAGACTCACAGGCTTTGGAGAGCTGGATGCCATGATCCCCACTTTACAGATAAGAAACAAGTTGCTGCCTTTGCATGTTGTCATTATTAATGCAACCCTGACGCACAACAATTTAGTGCAAAAAGGATGTTTCTCTAAGTGTCCTAGGTTTGGGGCCTGATTCATTTGCTATGAAGCAATCACTTCTGTCTTCCTGTTAGGACTGCTGCCATAGGGCCCCTGATGCTGCTGAATCATCCCCTCATGCTCATACACACTGGTAATATTTATTAAGTGAAGCACTTATGTCAACAGTCATTGCTTGGCAGTGGAGAATACATGGCAGGAGATATCTTTAGTATCAAAAGGGCTGTTACCCAGCAGGATACATCACTGCTTGAAAACAGAAGTTCATGGCTGTTGAGCTGGCTGTTTACTGATTAGCATCTAGAAAAAAACCCTGGATTACTGATAAGGGACCAGTTGGTGCATTAACATCCCAGTCTACCCTACTTCTTTACAGTTCTGCAGTTTGTTGCAATACCATCTAGAACTACAAGGTTCTGATATAAAATCAGAAGCAACTGCAAAACTACACATACTGTTTTGGTTACTAATAGGAATAGGGCAGCACTAGAAAATGAAGTAGTATCGGTGAACACAAAGAATAAGACACAGATGTGGTGTACCTGTAAACCAAAAGAACTGCAAGCTGAAAGCAAGACAGGCTTTGTCAGAAACAGTGGGACTTGAGTGTCCCGTTTCCTAAGGTTCCTTTGAATTTTGGCAAAGAATGTAAAGTTTATTGCACTCACATACTCATTCTGAGACCCAGCACAGCTTGGGGGCTTTGTGGGGAATAAGGAGCGCTCAGGTGTCTAAAAACCAAGAGCTATGGGATTTGGATCAGGATCTGTTTTTCAATCTTGTTGTCTAGGGAAGAAGAAAGGGTATACCATTATCACATCACAACCACAACCACATCATTATCAACATTAGAAGTGGCTGTAGGTGAAGTTTCCTCTGGAAGCTCTGCCCTGTGCCATTAACCAACACGACTTCCTGCTCAAAATTCCGTCTTTTAAAGAAGTCAAGAAGCAGACTGACTGGAGAGAGAGAAAAGGCTAAAAAGCTACTTCAGGGCTTGGGTTTCCATGAGGGAATTGGACTTTACTAGAAAAGAAATGCTTTGTTTGAAGGGGGAAAAAAAATTCCCACAACTCTCTTGGAATCCCACTCCTTGAACATGAAGCTTTTCTGTTCCTGTCATAATAAGCTTCAGTTTCTGTTTTGCAGTCCTTGAGTCACCAAGTGACCAGAGTCCAAGCTCTTCCACATACACTCACATACTCTTCTGCTCTGTTTGCCTCCCACTTTGTTCTGCTGGGATAAAGAACTGCTATTTTGCTGGGAGGGAAGAATGTCAATGATTATGTGCAAGATGAATTCAGAACTTGCTCTACTGGAGGTGCATGCTTTAAATATAAGCATTCTCGAATTATAAGTCCCAGAACTGCTTTTTTTTTTAGCCTGCACTTAGAATTTGTGGAGGAAATCTCTGGGTACTCTAATCCATGCTCACTACTCAGAGCTTTGCTTAGTAAGCATTACAAATATTTAATAGCATCCTGGCATTATAAGTAAGTGCATGAGAAAAAAACCCAATCAAACTAACCAAAAGATTCAGAGATGTCTTGTATAAAAAAACTAGGAGAGAGCTCAGGATGAGGAAAAAAAACAACAAACCAAACAAAAAACACCCAAACAAACAAACAAACAAACCAGAAATACAGAATGTTCATGAGTTTATGAGCATCCAGGTCCATGGTTTGGATTCTGTCTGTTTTGTAGCTGCAAATCCAATGTTGGGCTGGCCTCAGACACTGAACAGTTTGCTCAGGCAGGTTCAAAGATTCTCTGGTCTGGAGCTGGGATCCAAATTACTTCCAAGAATAACTTAAATTTGCATTTTTTTCCCTTGTCATCCAAGGCCCTAACTATTTTGCTCTTGGCTTACAAAATGTGAATGGACATCAGAGGGGATCTTCTATATTAAGACAATGCGTATTAGACCCTACATAAAAAGAGAGAAGAAAAAAGTCCTTTGTATGTTTTGCAATGATGATCTAAACTTTAGAGCAAATTCTCTGGATGTCACAGGCTGGTGCTGCTTACTGTTCCATGTAGCAATGAGAAATGAATGACTATCATGTTATGTTTTCTCTGTCCTTATGTACCATAATTCATGGTTTCAAACACTATTTCCTGAAGCTAGAAACCTAGCAGAAGAGATGGGAAAAAATCCAGAAACAACATACCAGTCATTATGAGCCATAGCTTTCTCTCAACACGCCTACATTTCTTTGGTCCTTATTCTAATTTTTAGCTTAGCAAGGCTGAGGTGATAGTGGTGAAGTGTTGTGAGACCACAGCATTATTTTTCTTAGCTGCTAAGATATGGTGGATATGTGTTAGGCAGAACATATATTCTTCCAGGCACGTCTCAAAGGGCCTGGTCGTAGAAGTGTTTACGTGGAAACCACAACTCCCTGAGGAAAACAAAATTAGGGAGGAAAATTTCTATCCACTTCCTAGAATTTACTACAACCTCTGGCACCAGCTTGTGTTCCACAGAGAGCTTGATTTTTATATTTTTTAATGATATATTACAAGCTACAGAAAGGTGTGCATTGAAAGTACATAGTCCTGTGCTAACCAGGGATTCAGCTAGACTGCAGAAGGAGAGTGTTCTGTTGGAACATATCCAACAGATCTATACTCCTTTGGAGTGTAGCTAATTGAAAGAAGATACATAATGAAGGCAGCAAAATAATACTCCAGTGAAGATGCATTTTAGCTGAAGATGCCAGCCATCCTGCTGACATAAGTCAGGGCTAGGCAACTGCTCGAAGGATGGTTGGCTTAGGTGTCTTTGCACAAGGGAGGCCTCAAGGCTTAGCTATCCCAGTTAGATTTCTCCATGCTGTGGAAAGACAGGGAGGGAGGAAATAGTTTCTTTTTTCCTTCTCTCTCTGGATGATGTGTGTAGGATGAAACAATTCTCTCTGGAACTGGTAGGAAAGCACAGGCAGGAGCAGATGTTCCTGAAAAGGTCCTGGATTTTAGGGAAGAGAGTGGTGAAGTGTACTTCAGGGACATCTAATGCCTCCCCACCCCTCTGGGTACAACAGAAGAAGAAATAAAAAGGTTGAGCAAAGCTGTGTACTGGTAGAACAACAATGGTACAATGGTAGTGACAGTATTTCAAATTGTGAGCAGCAAGAATCTCAATTGCAGTTACAGGAGCTACACACCTCAAATTTCACTCATTTTGGGCATTTTGTGCGTCCTGTACCCATGGCACGTTGTTTGCTGTCTCCCACTTTCCCCTCTGCCACAAAAAGAGAGCCCAATTCAGTTTACCTTTGTAATAAATTTACATCCTTCTATATCCAAAGTGATGGGAAAAGGCTCAAAGCCTACTACAAGCAGAGGACTAAACTGAGATTCCTGTCCCAGGACCCCAAGGAACACACTGTGAACAGCACATGTCACCAAACTTAGCCTGCTGATCTTCCAGAGCTCTGAAACCTGAGCCTGGGTGAGCTGGAGCGAGATTTAGGGTCTGTGTGCTGAACAAGGACCTGCTCTCCTGAAGCTCTTTCTTTCTCTCCTGGTTTTAATACATTTTCAGTTCTAGTTACAATTAGAGCCATCTTTTTGTTCCTGTCTGGTTCTTCCCCTCAATACACACAGATGAGTTCTACTTCTTAACACCTGGGAATGCACAGTCATATCTGTATCTTTAGATAGACAGGAAAGAAATAGGCCAAATAAGAAAGCCCAAATTTTGGTTGAAAGCTCAATTTCAACCAAATTAGTGGTTTAGCCATTAATAATGAGATCCTCAAGTTTGAAAATTTATATCTATATGAGAGCCATTGTTCTTATTTTGTGAGAATGAATAATTTGAGTGGAGGTTCCATGCTTACAGAGAGTTTAAAAAAAAAATTCAGGACAGTATATTTCCTCATGATATGGTGTAAAAGATAAATTTTTTTGATTAAAGTATCAACAGGAGAGAAATCTTTAGAGGGGAAGGTATAAACTTGGTCTCAACATGCAGAGCTCTGGGTTCCAATTCATTATCTGAGTGCTATAATCATAATGGTAAAATAGAATCTAGGAAAGAATGCTGCTTTGTGGAGCTGGCTTTAAACCAGAATCTCGTGCGTGGGTGAGACTTTAAGGATTCCTTTAAACGTGACTTGGACTGCAAACATCTGCAGAGCATTACTGCTTAGATCCCTGGACCACCACTTCTGCACATGGATAGCTTCAGTGCATCTATTGGCTTTTTGAGGGTTTTCTTTTCCACTGATTTAATGTTGTACCATCTTCTCTTCACCAAGAGAGTGGTTTCCTCATTTGTGATGTGGTAGCTTTTGCTAGTTTTGGAATTCCATCTTGGAAAAAAACCACATCAGTGTCTACAACATGTTGTTATAATTATGTCTGAACCAAAAATCATTTGCATTATCTAGTCAGAGGGGAGTTACTACTCTGATCTGTGACTGAACTTTACAGCTTGACTGGCCTGCTTTTTTATGCTGCTTTCTTATGCTAAGAGCTTCCAGGAGAAATAAAAGTTACCTTACGTGGAACAAATTTTGATGGAGCTGACTGTACGTAAATTGGTATTAACAACTTATTTAAATGCACTTTTGGTCTTGACTTGGCCCCAGAAAAACGAGGCATTAAGCTGCCCACACCACCACGTTCAGCTGCACATTTCCAAGCAGGCTTCCTTTCCTAGGGTGTCTGTACAAGCTATGGAAAGAATTCCCTGGCTGGCAGCAGCCTGGAAGGCAGCAGAAAAACACAGACCAGAGGCGCTCTCAGCTGCACAGCCCATGCAAGGGCTGGCTGTTCATCACAGAGTTAAAGTTCAGAGCCACGAGGTTTCGCAACTGGGTTCACAGTGGGGACTGCTGCTGTTTACTTTAGGGGAAGATGGAGGCATGCAAGGGGGGAGGGAGTCACTCCCCCATGTGCTCCCAACTGCTCGACACCCCGCTGCAGCCCTGTTCCCAATGATTTATGCAGCTGCTGGATGGGGTCTGGTTTCAGGGGATGTGAGCTGCAGGAGCAGGTGGGACTCCCAGGCAAAGACTCCAGACCCGGGACAAAACAGAAAGAGAAATCCGTCCTTTTCCCAGGGTGGTGAGGGATCTGACAAGGAAGTACTTTGTGAGCTTAACTTTCCCCTATGACACCAACCCCAAGGATCCCTGCAAAGCCACCTGCCACTTCCAAGGTAATACGAGCCAGTGTAGAAATTCAGGACAACTAGTCCAAAGGATAAGAGCAAATGTTGCTGTGCTGCTCAACATCTAAGGCCACTAAGTGCAGTAATTTTTCTGTGTGTTAGAAGTTCTTTGTTTGGGTCTGTGTACATGCACAGCCTTTCAACTCATCAACTCTGACATGCAGCACTTGCCAAGCTAGGATTTTAAACTACCTCCCACATTAGCCGTGGCATAAAGAGGGACAGGATGCTCTTTATTTACTGCCATTCTGGGGATTCTGCTCCAGGGCTTGCTATGGATGTTTTTACAATTTAAAGTAATTTGTAATTTAAAGCCACAATACCCAGGCCAACGATAACAACAGTTTTTCTTTTGAGCTCTGTGGAAGTTCACATCCTCTGCTTTGTATTCCCCTTCTCCCTTGCCTGCACTTGATGTGTTCTGCCAGTAGGCTGACATCAGATGTAATTTTCAAAGAACAGAAACTTCTGAGATATTAATTTCAAATGGTGTTTTTTTAAAGTGAAGTGAGTACACAGGGGGATCATTCAGGGGCAAAAGCTATGTGGTTGAGGACGAGCCTGGGAAGAGCTGCCTGAGACTGAATCTAGCTTTTCTCAGTCCACGCCTGACTCCTCTGCGTGCCATTTCATAGTCTGTGGCAGGGATGATGTGCTGCCCACCTCAGGCAGGGGCTGTGATGAAGGTAAACACAGAAGGAAGTGCCTCAGCTTGGTTGGGGTTAGTGGGACCCTCACACACATTCCAGGCTTTTAAAAAGATCTGTTGGTATCAGTTTAATCTCTTAAAAAGAAATATGTCATTATACATTTTCCAATTGGGTTGTAACCTTTATGTATGATATATTCCTCTAAAAATGCAGGTTGTGACTGTTTCTTTTGGAAAGTGAAAGGTTAGTGGAAGGATGTCTGGACTCAGAAGAGGGGAAAGGATTTTAGACCACAATTTCAGAGTGATCTCATTAGCCCCTCTAATTGAGCAGCTCTCCAAGTCACGGCAGTGACAGACCATAAGACACTACTACACGTCAGGCCTGCCTGGCCTCCTGCGTGCTTGGATATGTTTTACCCACGGCCTTCTTTGCACTCTTGCCAGTGTCTGTGATTTGTGTCTGTGAAAAGTTCTCAGGACAACTGGAGTCTCCTTTAGTCCAGCTCTGAGCTCCTCTCTGCTCTGTTAGTTTTGCTGACGCAGATGCTGGAGAAATGCTGGCATGAAGTTACCGAATGAACCTTGTAAAAGGAGAGGGGGACACTGAGCAATCTTCACCTGTGTATGAACAGAAGCAGCTCCTTTGGCTGCACTTCATACTGAGGACATAGAGAAAACTGTCAGCTTTATTTACTCATTTTTTTCTCAACTATATGCACAGGTACAGGTTGGCTTCTCACTCTAAACCACTTCAAAGAACTGAAATTCTATTTTTCTCATGGGTGATGCATACTTGGTAACTGCTCTCTATCGGTGTTTAAGAACTGTAACAGAGTTGTGAAAACTCTATTTTGAAAACCATGTGTACATGTTATTCTGTTTTATCACTCCCTGCTGGCATGCTGCTCTCTAGCAAAAGGGGTAAGTTTGTAGCAGAGCCTGCAAAGCTGTGCTCAGCCCTGAGCTGTCTGCAGGAATCCACACACCTCCACGCCCACATTTCTCTGTTCAAACGGGGAAATAACTGGGATATGGAGGACATGGAATCTCTGCCTCCAAATAGCCCACATTTGCATCATATCAGCTCTTGAGAAATAAAAACCTACCCTGCTATTATGTATTATCATATTATGTAGCTATTTTCAAGACTGCAACCTAAAGGATGGGATCTCCACTTCCTTTTTTGTGCAAGTGAACTAAACTCCTGTCTCTTCTTGACAATACCTCAACCTAGTGCCAAAGAAGGCCTGGAGGGGATGTGTCTGGGCTTTGTTTTCCCAAATAAGAAATACCTTTGGAAACTTAGGTTTGTGTTTGCATGTTGTCTACATCATGACGTTGTGCCCTTTGTCATCCTTCCAAAGTCAGGCAATTCCACAAAAAGTAGAAGTTATTTGCAGGCATCTTCTGTGAGATAGGTGATTGGGTTGAATCAGTTCTTTGCATGCAGCTGGATTCCCTAGTAGAATGCTAATTTTCAGGTTGTATATTTTGGGAATATATAGCAACAGTCAATTAGTAGTTATTTCAATGAACGACGCACCTGCCTTAAATTTTCAGTACTTAGTTACATTATGTGTAAGTAAACACTTTTGAGATGACATTTCTAAACAGGCTCAGCAGTGTATAAGCCTGGTTGCTGAAACTGTTCTTAGTTTAGTTCAATGACCCTCAACAGCAGTTTTTGTTATTCTGGTCTATATGGTGATTATCTTTTTCTGCTAACTTTGGAGTCCTTAGCATTCAGTTTGAAGAGGATAGAAATGCCTGTTTAAAGGACAGTCTCAGCAAAAACAGATTAAAAAAAATAAGAAAGAGTGGTGATTATCTGAAGACTTTACATACTTGGGCCTTTGTCATGCTGTCTGATTCCCATTTCTATATATACACTGGCAGAAACACCATTTGAAAATTTAAAAATGTTACTACTTGGGAATTTCAAGGATAGTATCTTCATTGAGCACCCCAGAAAATGAGGGCTTGCTTTACAGCTTAATTCCATTCTAGTTTTCCTGGCAAGAAACACACAAACCTGTTTTGCCTGTTTGCCAGGAAGAAAACAAAAGTCTGTAACATCACCTTGACAGAAAATCCCTTACTACTCATCTCCTTCCATGTAACACAAGCCATTTGAACTCCTCTGATCAGTAATATAAAAATAGTGGTAGATTCATCCAAAAAGCATCTTTCCCTGGATTAATGCTTACTTTTCCCTTAGTGCCCATCCACCTGCTGCCTCCCTATCTGTTCTGCACATCAAATGGTGCAGAGCCCCACTGGTCACTGGCTGGTGTCAGCTTGGCATGGCACTGACCTGGGCAGGCAGGGAGGACACTATTGCTGGAGGACAAAGCTATATGTCTTTTTCTAAATTGTTTTTTAGTACACTGAAAGCTAGGATTAATAAGGATTTAATTCTCCCCCTTGCTATATTCTGCATATAGCCAGTGATCTTGTACCTTTCTAGTGATTTTTGCTATCTCTTCACATATACATGAACTCTGCAGTTCATCATCTTCACATCTCTTGAGGCCTCATCATGCTAACTCTGTATTTCAGGATTTTCTTCAAGAAAAACACAAAAAGCAGGTCTTATCTCCTGCTACCTCCATGTATTTTAGTTCTGCAATTAAACTTCTTCTCACCATTACTTGCTTAGACCAAGATGAACAGCACAACCAATACTTTCTGCTGCAGCTGAAGCCAAAGTATAAACAGAATGAGTATTTCCAAGGTTCCTAAGATTATGGGATAAACAATATGACCTATCAGGTCATTTCCAAATGAACTATTTCCCATTTTTATTGCTTTTCAGAATTTTCTTTCCTTAACACAACAGAAATCTTGCTCTTGTTTGCTAGGCCAAGCTTCAAACAAATGCAGAGGTACAGATTGATCTAAACGTTTTTAAACCAACCCTCATTAGTGTTAGCAGAGAAGTCCAGTCATGATGAACAGACTGTGCTCCAGTGCTAGCTGGAGGAGCACAACAGCAGTGTTTAAAGGCAGGAGCTCATCAGCTTTAGCTGGCAACCAACAGCATAGTTCTACTTACAGTTTCCTTTGAAATTCAGGGATCAGGTGTGCTGAGACAAACACCATGAACATGAGTAATACTGACAGCAGTAAACACAGAGTATTTCAGTCGAGGACACATGCCAAACACAGCCTCAGAAGCACAGCCCAGGATAACAGTGATAATATCTCAGCCTGTATAAAACATCTCTTCATTCAGATCCAAATCTGAATTGAAAACATTTAGGTCTGATATTTATGCATGAACCATAAGGCTGACACAAGTCAAGAGAAAAAGCTGGTAAGGTTGTTCTTCAGTATGCTGCCAAAAGAGTATTTCATTCTGGATCACTGAGACTCACAATCTTCCCTAAGTGGGTCTAGGAAATGTGGACTGTGGATCTTTCAGCTCACCAGAAATGCACAAGCAGTTTAGTGTGCATTTAGGGGGAGAAAAGGGAGTATGGCATACCTGGAGAATCAGTTACAAAGGCAGCTTCCACTTCCTCTGCAACATTTTTGTGTTATGCTGATTGATTTTATTTGAATAAAATCTTATGCTACACTCAGGGATGATATCACAATCATGCCATTCAAAGACAAAGAAAATACTTTTAACCCACAACAAGCTCCTTAAGTTCTCTTAACAACACCAGCATAACTATTTATCTAGCATCATTCAGACAGTATAGCTTTTAAATAATCTATGACTTAACATTAGGAGGTAAACTCTTTCTAAATGTTTGTGTTAAAGGTGACACACTTTATTTATAGGAAGGTAATTTCTCACTTTTTTTCAGTGGTTTGTCTGTGATACCTGACCTGAACCTTTAGAGCGTTCAAGCCTTAAGAATATTGATTGTTTCTGCAATGTGGCTAAAAAATAGATTTATAAAGGCAAACATGATGAATAGACGTAATTTATCTTATGTACTTAGATTAGAGTATTTGAACATAATATTTTACATCTTGCAACATTGTTCACTGAAGTATAATTGTATTATAACAAAGACACATACAAAAATTCTGTATGTCTGACTCACTTAGGCTCATTTCAAAGCTTAGTGGAAGACAATGGAATTTCCATTGCCCTCAGTTAGACTTGGGCTTATTCATTACTGGTCATTTAGTGGAGTATGTGACTATGTACACATGGTAAGAACTAAACTCCATGGGTGCTGCTTTATAATGACAAGCCAACACATTTTGGATAACAGGGATTTGGATTACATCCTTTCTGGTAAATCAACAATACTGATCCTGATTTATGTGTTCCCTTAGAGTGGGTCTTTGGCTAAAAGCATAAACAGTCTCAATCCTTCTAGGTGGCACAACCTAATTAAATGCAATTTTCCTTTCTTCCAAGAACGCCTGATAGTTAACTCTTTCCTGGCTAATCTCAAATTGACTATTGTATTCCTCAGCTCCAAATGGGGCTGCTGCATAGCTGACAACCTGTGCAATGCTACCAGAGTCAGCTGGGATGGTTTCTGCAGACATGGCCTGTAACAAACCCTGAGGGTCTGTCCTGTAGCAGCATCCCCCCATATAGACATCTCCTGATGGCCTCTTGCACACACTGAGCCAGCAAAGCCGGTGGTCAGCGAGACTTCTTCTCTTTGTAGCAAAAGAAAAAGGGGAAGCCTCTATGTGTGCTTTCCTGTTACCCTTTTATAACTTACCAGGAATTAATCTTAGCAGCTGAGGGAATAGTGGTCAGATCCATGGCCCAGGGAGGGATCTTGTACACTACTAAAACACACCTTGAAGTGGAATTACAGCCAGGGGGAGATGGGTGCAAACAAACATGCTCCAAAATGCTGTGCCATCTTGAAACTGCAAGTTTCTCACAGACTCTGGTTTTCACTTGTGGTTTGCTCTTCATACAAATGAAAGAAGGAGTATCTGTACACGATGCTGAGGCTTGCAGTGCCTGCATTCAAGATCCAAGGACTTGTTTGCCTGATCATCCCTAAGAGAGGAAGTTCTCTCTTACTCCCAGCTTTGATGTCACATATCACATCACTAGATTTAGAAGACAGTCTGTTGAGCTATATGCAGGAAAGGATTATGATGTAAGAACACAAGTGGCTGCTTTGGGCTTCATGGTTTGGGGGACTCTGCAGTTTTGTGTGACAGTGCTAGGGAGCCCGTTCTGTTTGTTGACAACAGTGCTCTCAGCAGAAGGAGCTGCTCCCCAGACCTCTGTAAATTGAAAGGCCAGACTCAGCCATGCTGTTTCGTAAAAGTGACAGAGCCACAGGAATGGGTTTGTGACAAGATGGCAAAAGAACAAATCCCACCATAAAAGAACAACAATGAAAGGCCATAAGGGGGGAAAAATTAATTCCAGAGTGGGCTGATGTGCTTACGCAAGACAATTTACACAATCACAGCATTGTACAAAGAAACAAAGATATGGCCTTGGGGAAGCCACTGCCATTTTGTAAGTAATAGTTAAAAAATGCTTGCACTGACTGTACCAAGAAATGCCTGTAGAGGCAGGGGCCCTAAAAAGGAACAGCAGGCAGCACCCCAGTGGGTAAACAAAAAGACACAGCTCCCTGAGCAAGCGACTGGCCCCTTGTAAACACAAAGGGCTTTATGCAGAGTTGCATGCCCTGGCTGTACCTCCAAGCTGGGCAGCCTCTCACCCATCTTCATGTAAATTTTTCTGGGCTGGACATATTCTTAGAGATGCAAGAGAACATCCTCACTTTACATTATTGTTTGCGTCTCTGGTGTGTTGGGAACTCAGCATGTTCAGCTGTGTTTTTAGAGCAAGTTCCTCCAGCATGGCTTCTTTGTTCCTGTTCTGCTCCAGTCTGCTTGTATTTAGGCTTCCCCGGCAGGGTGGGAAAACTCCACAAGTGTCAGTAAAAATTAGGTTTCGTTTTTGTCTTTTGAGCTAAGATTGCTTCAGCAATCAAGTGTTGTGGGAAAAAGGTGCTTTTGCAGCTAGAAATATAAATTATTGGTGACTGATTTGGAAATTTGGTAGCTGACATTTGAAACAAGCAGTACCTCCCCAAGGTCATCAAAGCAGAGTGCCTGACTGGATGGGGCAGTTTTAAAGTTCTGATCGAGTTTCCAAAATGTTGGAGATGAGGATTTCAGATCATGGGGATTCTAGTTTGCTGAGGTGATTTATGTTTGTGTAGGCATAGATTAAGATGTAAGCAAAAAGTTATTTTTATCCAGAAATAAAACTTAGGAAAATAATACATAAGGAAAAAACCAAATGTATCAGGTTTTCTAAAGGAGCCTTCAGGTATCAAGTACTCAGCTTCATAAAACTGCAGTAAGATTTGGTGGCAAAATCCCAATCTAGATGATGTTTTGCTAGTAAATAAGTAAATGTCCTATAGATTTCAGAAGCAGAATGATACTTCTGTAGATACATCCAACACAAGTTCCAAGGGAGTAAAGAATTAATGTGAGCAGTCTTAAGTGAAGATTGTTAGGCTGTTATAAAGTAAGTGGTGGGAGGTATTGCTACTCATCTTCTTCCTAGTATTAGATGTGAGACTTCAGTTTAAATGTCTAAGAAGAAAATTCCTAACAGTAAGGTGTAGCTGTCAGGTTAGGAAATGGCAGACACACCACTCTTTCAGCTATTTGAAGTCAGACTGCAGAGAACACTTGAGAATACGAAGACTGAAACGCAGCAGTAGCTGAGGAAATGGTGAGGCTAGCTCAACAGGCTCTTCCATTTTGGGCTGTGATTGTTGCTTCCCCCAAGCTTCCGACACTATCCTTCCTCTCCATTCTGCTCAGATTTTCACTCATAGCTACAACTGTAAATATCTACTGCAGTCAACTAGTGTGTAATTTCATGTGTCTCTACTTTCTGATTTCTTCGTTTTCTAGTCAGAATAGGCAAAGAATTGCCGAAGATGACACAACAATCCTTCTCATGTCCCTAACTGGACAAGCTGTACAGCCATTCTTCAGTTTCCAAGTCAGGAGGTTCAGCATCAGAGAGGAGCAAACATCTTGGCACAGATGTGCAGGTTAGGTGGGATTCAGGTCTGTGCCAATGTAAAAGGGACCATTACTTTAACGCTACCTGCAGCATTTCAGATAGGTATGCTCATGGGTTCTCAGGTGCCTATGCAGTTTTCCAACAGTTCTCAATTTAGCAAGTGTCTAAATTTAAGCCACCACTTTGCCACAGTGTCATCTTCAGCAAAGAATTTGCTGGCACAGTGTACTACATGAGGAAGAGCACAGCTCTCTTGGTGCTTGGATGTCCACTATCTTTAGATTCTTCTGTACTAACAGGATATCACTCTCTTTCAAATAGATTTGGCCAAAACTTTGAAAGTGTTTCTTCTCCTCCACTGTGTTTTTTTAAATAATATAGTAGACAGATATTCCTGTATGTGTGTCTGTGAGGTTATGCCAATTTGTTATTAGCCTGCCTGATAAGATACTCCAAATTGTACTAGAGACCAGTGATTACAAATGGTTGTTTTGTCTCAGTTTTTGTTTCAGTTGAAAGTAAATCTTCTAGGATCAAAGGGCTCCATAATCAGAAAGATGTTATGAAAGTAATGTTTCCATCTCCTCCTGCCACATGCCTTAAGGCCACAAAAGCAGTTCTCTTTCAACCCTGAAAAGAAATAGCAATAAAAAAGCAAACCATCAATTAGAATGTGGAATTGTCCTCAGTGTGAAACTCCATCACCGAGTCATGTAAAATGGGACAGCCAGAGTGGGAAAACACTGCTTTAGGGAAAGACTGTGCTAATCTAGATGACTGAAGTGTTCTCTGGCAGAATTTCTAGGGGTCTGCTGCACAGCAGACCAGCAGTATATTCAGGAGGCTGTTGCACCAGCTGAACCATGAATATGTTGAAACAGATTATGTCCTCTGAAATGAATGTTTTTGGGGGTTGCAATTGTTTGTAATTTTGTAATGAGAATTTCAGAATTGTGTATAAACAGTGGGAAAAGTGAACTAAGCAGTGCAAACCAGTATTTTACTTACTTTTGAGAACTCTTTTGTAAAACTTGATGTTTACATGAAAGTTAGCACTGTCCTCCTGCCAGAAGATATTGAAAAGGAAGGAAATGAACTGTGCAGTCATTTACACCCCATGAAAAGACATTTGATAGCTTAGAAAGCTATGTTTCTTGGTTTCTTGTTAAGCTTGGTTTCTCTAGTGACTTGTTTCTAATGTAAGCTTGCTGTCTTTATATTCTGGTCATGTTCAGAGTCAAGCAAAAGCAGGACTGGGAAAAAAAAGATTGAACTGTAGGGACGAATCCATTCTAATGTAGCTTCACCACAGTTGGTGGAGTTAAGCCAGGAGATAATTTGTCCCAAAGATTTTGGAGCAACAAAGTATTAAACTGAAGCTTAATAGAGCATTAGAGATGACAGAAGTAGCAAGAATTTATTTGCAATTAATTTTCACTCAGAATATAAAGAAAAACGGTAAAAGGAAAATTCTCCAAAGCTGTAATGAGCATGCACAACCTCTGTCTTCTCTGAAAAGGAAACTGGCCTTTCCCATAGGTTTCCATAAACATATCTCCCTATAAATATACACTGTTATCTCCTGGTTTTGATCTGCTCACTTGTCCAGTTAGGTCCATGCAACTGCTAACTTTTAAAGCTGAGTTCTTGCCAAAGCTGTCTGTGCTCTCAAAAAGTAAAACAACACATTGCACATATAAAGAAAAAAAAAAAAAAGCGTGTTGCTGATGAAGGCAAGGATAGGAATGACCTACTAGGGCAGATGCACATCACATCACATAATAAATAAATTGTTACTGCACATGGTATGACATCACAGATGTGCCTGAACACACTTGATGATTTAGCACCTTTTGCTGTGAGATAAAGCTGTGCGAGATTATGGCAGAAAACAATCCAGGCAGCTGAACTCTGAAAGGCTTTCACAAAGACCATAAGTAAATAATTTAATAAAGTGTTCTGCTCTTTTCAATACTGCATGTTTGATTCTAAAGGACAACAGGTGCTCCATGATCAAAGATCTCTAATTACAAAGATGTCTCGGACAGAGAAGCAACACTCTGGGGTGCTGGGAGCTGTGTGGTTTTTTTCTCAGATTTTCTTTTTTCTGTAGCATCCTATCAAGGGGGTCTGGGTATAGTATCATTCCTTTCCACACAATCCAAGCCATTTTCTTTTCTAGAGTAAGGATGCAAGAAACTTTCTGTTAAGCCCATTCAAGGCTAGTAGTTAACCTGATAGTCTTCTTTGATCTGGGCTACATTGTTTCTCTTTTCTAACTCTCTTTGATAATGGCAGGATTCTCAGAGTTTCAGATAATCTTTCCCAGGTTTGGATTCCTATCAAAAACATTCTAGGCCTGCTAAAGTGAATTGGATATATCTAGATTTAAGACCACTCCAATGACTTCTAAAGGGAATAACAACTGTATTAGCTGGAGGTATTTGACATCAAGTATAGTACTGCTAATGGAACTAAAAGCCATCTGAAATCTTAGTTTCAACATCTTCTTTTGAAGGTATTAATAATGCAAGGTTTCTAAAACAGTATTAAAAGGTTTGTAAGGATACTTTTTGTGTAAAGAAAATTCATCAGTACTGGAAGGCACTATGAAGAGTATTTGTCTCTGCTCCGAGGGTAAATGATGTTATGTACCCTGCAGACTGGGTTCATCACCATCTGTCCATTCTTAACACTCTTACTACAGTGCAGTACCAAACAATGGAATTTCTCTCCATCCTATTCCTTTCCAGTTCTGTCCATTATGAATGTGGCTCAAATGTGTGGAAGTTCTTTTGGTCTTGCTTGGTACAATAATTTGAGAGAAGCACAGACTTTGAGAATACCAACAACAACATCTGTGAAAGCGACTGCTTTGGTAAGTCCATCTGAAGCCCAACACAGTGATCACTTTTGTGGTAACTGCTGCCCAGACCTGATTCCAGTCCTTAATTCCTCCTTTGGTATGCTGATAGAGATCAAGAACTATGCAGTACTATCTTGTGCTTGTCACAAGAACGAGCAAGGATCAGCTGTTGACTTCATCTGGGGTAATGGGTTTAATCATGGCAAGTACCTTTCTTCTACTAATATGTATGCAACAAACTGAGGTGCTAAGAAAACTGCAGTGTTGTGTTCTTACCCAGCCCAATTCGCAAACTCCAGGAAAGGCTCTAAAAAGACCTAAACAGGAATTAGTTGTCTGTGTCTTGCTTGTTCATTTTCCTCTCCCTTTCCCCAAAACTTTGCTAGAAAGGTGACTTTGTTTCACCCTTCCCTTATTCTGGATTATATGGATCAGAACAGGATCTTGCTGAACATCTTGTTTTAATCAAAATAGGCAGAGATAGCACTAGCACAAGAGCCTATTATTCTCAGATGATAAAAATCTGAGAAACAGCTGTAGCTGAATCAAGAAATAAATTGCAGCCTACATGAAATTTCAGTGGTCCAGGGTATGGTTCTCACCTGTCCCAAGAACACAGTTCCAAGAATACATGCGATAGGTCCTAATACACATACGTGTCTGGGGGGAGATTGATTAGGTGACGACAGTGCTCTGAGCCACATTGAAGAAACACTGAAATGCTCAGTTCATCCACCTCCTATTCCCTCCTATTCCCCACTCTAGAAGAAAACACAAGGTGTCTTATTACAAATCCCCCAGATTTCAGCTTTTGGTTTTGGCAGGTGGCTGCACGGAAAAAGTGTTTGCAGATAAACAAGGTGAGAGAGAAGCCAGGCAGGCATGCTGGCACAAATGACCCTGTATTTAGAATAATGCTGCAAATAGCCATAAACAGGTTAGCTAAGAAATTCATTGGAATAATGTCATCTGAAAAATTGAGGGGAGGGGCAAGTGTGAGTTTAATTCTTTTTCTGATTGCTATCCATAGTCAAGATCATCTCCTTTGTCAAAGGGAGGCTGTGGACACTCTTGGTTCATCTGAGTAGAAGCAAAGCTTCCAAGTAAGAGGAAGCTATTAACCCTATTAACCCTTGCGTATTCTATGATTCACTACATCATATGGAGGATAAATGCTCCAAAGAAGAAAGGGTTGGTATTAACAGTGTCATTCACTATTTGTGGGAACTTGTCTGTCACAACAGACCTGGTAGAAACTCATGGCTAGAGTCAGTCTCTGCCCCAGTGGGTTTGTCCTTTAGATGATGACATAGACTGAGGATAGGAAAACAATGTAGGATTACTTTTGGGTTGAGGGCACGAGGAGTACATTCTATCAGCTCTTGTAGTCTTGTTAATACCTACAGTGGCTACATCAAGTCCCCACTCAAGTGAGCCGCAATGTTCTGACATCACGTGGGGAAGTTCTGGGTAAAGTTGACAGTGGTGTTAAGGTAGTTTGAAGGTTGGCTTCAAGGACAGCACATTCTTCTCCGTAATTCAGAGTCATCTCTTTTAAGAATGAGACTTCATTATATGCTTTCAGTTTCTTCTGGTGAAGAAGGATTAAGCTGTATGTGAGGCTGCAAGTTTACAGCAGCAAAAGAAAGAGGCATGAGTTAAAAAACACTTAAACCTAAAAGTAACAGCTCAACACAGATAAAGTATGAGAACATGAATCTTTTAGGCTGTAGCTGAAGATCAAACGCGCT
>WAAE01044711.1:0-14155 GCA_013400495.1 Nicator chloris | reverse complement strand
TGAAGAGGGCCAAGACGTTCCAATTTTTTTTCTCATTTATAACTATTACAGAAATCATTTAGTAGATCGTAGCTTTTAAATTCTATGTAGCTTATCCTGTCCAAGTTGTTTGTATCCTATTTCCACCATTTGCATTGAAGGCATCCTAAGTTCTGCTCTCTGCTGGGATGCTGAGGTTTGTCCTACAATAATAAATGTATCAACCTTTATCATCTCATTTTGGGTATAAACAAAACTCATAATTAAAATAATTAAACTACACAATTACTATTACCTTTGAGTCTCTTCCATCAGTATAAATTATCTATCTTCTGTAGGTTCTAGAAATTCTGCTCAATAATGACAAAAACTTTTCGATATAAAGTACCAGTTTCTCTCTCTAAAGCATTTAGTATGAAAGTGTAGAGTCTGAGAGATCATGTAACATGACTGCTGTTTTTCACATCTTGAAAACACCTGTGTGTACACCCTGATCCATCTGGGCTGTGACTGGCCGACTAAATAATCATAGAAGGAATTAGAGAACCCTTAGAACTTTCTGTAATACTGGTGTGAGATGTCTGATAGCTTTTTTAAAGAAGCACGCAGGAGAGAAGCACATTTCATTATCTTCGTAGCAAGTACCTATTGCAAACAGAGACTGTTGTTTCTTGTTTTGTAGGAGGACTCATTTTCGCGGCTACTGAGTAATGTGTCTCAAAGAATTAGCTTAGGTGGTTTCAGAGCAAGAAATAAAACAAATGTTTTACATAGGTGAATTTGACTTAGAGGAGCTAGAAAAATCTGCGCAGAAAATGTAGTTCTGTATGTTTTGGCATCCATCTTTGGAGTTCTGAGCCTCCATCGCTGAGGCTCACAGGAAAGATAATCCTTCCTGATCAGGGCCTGTGAGGTTCCACTGTAGGGGATGGCTCAGTCTGTGTAGATAGAGCTTTGGTTGAGAATATTGTCCTGTTAGCAGTGAAACACTCCCTTTGACAATTGCACCTTTTGACACACCAGCCTTCAAGGGTATGAACCAACTCTTAACAGAATAATGCAACTAAATTTCACACTTGTGTAACATTCAGCTAAGGTCTCTGTAACTATTTTAGGAAGCCAGGTACCTTTGTCTCTAGGAAGTAGCATATTCAATTCTATTGTTAAGTGGCAGTTGCTGCCATTTATTACCAGGTTGAGAAAGTTCCCGGTGAAGTTTTTCATATTGTGTGCCATACCTGATCTTTTGCTTTGTTAGAATGGACCCATATGATGAGATGATAGATGTCAACGGTAGTGAATCACGAGGAGAAGGAACAGGAGACTTGACAGGAGGACAGACCATGGCTTGTCCACATTGCTCTGTTTTTATTTACTGATCTTGATTCCATTATAAGTACTTAATGGCAAAAGAGAAACTGTGAGCACTAGTGGAACTGTTAGTGGCAAGAAGTTACCTAACATACTAGCTGACTTCCTCAGATCAGGGAATGGCTAACTCTTTTGTCCCTGTTCCTCACACGGAGCACTGCTTCTATGTGCCATGTCACTTGGCTGGCCGGCTGACTAGCCTGATGTTTCTGGGGCCTGTTGAGGCTTTGGTTGCATTTAGCTGGGTGACTATATTCTGAATTCTTGCTTAAGATCCTCAAAATGAGATGTTTCTATCCCATCCAAACTCACTTCCAGTTTTGATTGTTACAATAGATGGCATTTGTATTGAACAGATTATATAATGTCTGCAGTATTTGTTCTTTCTCATCCAGTGCTCTTCCATCAAACCTGTTACTACTGCATTGATTGTTCTGACGTCGCTGCTTTGTGACCGCTTTTGTTCATAATGTTTCTTGTGGTTCCCCATGGTCAGACCTCTGCTGTTATGCAAGTTACATTAGCTGAATTGCTGCAGATGAATGTTAAAAAGAAAAAAGACCCCAAACAACTCAGCAGCTAATGCCTTTTCTCCTTGCTATGACTAGGTACTTTTGGATATATAGCAAAGAGAACTTCCGTTTCTTGGTGAATTGACTCCTGTTTCAGAGCTTGCCTTTTTCCTGTCTTCCTGCTGCTAATAAAATGTGGTCCAGTCTTACTATTGGCTAAAAAAAAGCCAATAAAGCTTTTTTACCCATATAAGATAGCAGAGAAGCCAAGACATCTAGCTGTTGAGAAGTACAATGAAATGTACAATTTGCAAATGAACCAGAGCTACAGGTGAGCTTTCATATACCATTATGTACCTTTGTAAGAAAAATACTTGCAGAGAATTAGTACTGAATTCACTAAGCTATTAGAAGTAAAGTTTGCTTGTGTACTTCACCATAGTTCACTAAAATAGCATGTGTACTGCATACGTCATTATAAAATACTGAGTCATTGATCCACAGAAAACAAGTTGTTAATGATCTAGTCACTCAATTGCTGTTTGCAAAACTTCAGAATTAAGACACAGAGATGAAGGACATTTTGCCTTCTCAATTGCATAAGATGTTGCAGTAGATTGTTTCCATGCAGTGCATTAATCACACTGTATTGAGTTTTGCAGTTCATGAAGCAAATAAGCCAAAGTGAATAATGGAGTTATTAAGGTGCAGATCAGTGATCGTATGTATTAAACTCCAGTATTCATCACACTGTTGACATTGCTTAGTACTCCAGAACTCACTTCAGACCCATTTCTTTGGAACTTCTTGACTATTAATACAGGAGCTGGTGTCTGTCTTTTGAAAATACCAATAGAGGGAATTCAGAAGATTCCTGGCGTTCCCTTAAGGGGGAGTGAGGCAAAGTTAAAAAGTTAAAATTCATCAGATAAAAAGTGTTTATCTTTTTCTGTTTGTCTCGTGAGAAGCTGAAACATTTAAGACCAAACTCCTTGCTTCCTAATGAAGCAGAGGGGTGGGCTGTTGAGAAATGTAAGGCTCCCCTGGTCCAAGCATGTTCTCTGAGCTTTGTTTTTAGTGTGCTCATTAGTGTTGCACTGTGATTCAAATAAAACACCACCTGAGAATCACTTAAGTACATGGTTATCACAAGTAGGTGCTGTTCTATGAAGATCAAAATACTCTGTGACACACTGCAGGATGAAGTCCTTGATGGAATATGCTCTGGATTTCTTGTTTTTATTTTGTGCTGAGGTACAGTGATCTAGAGACTGGCAGTCTAGACACTGATGTGTAGAAAAACATCAGTTTGCCTGGAATAGATGAGGGAGTTTGCTTAAGATGATGTAAAAAACCAAAACAAACATAAAAGCCAAACCCCAAGCCCTGCAGGTGCAGGGATACAAGGTGAGAGTATCTTGCAATATGTCGGAGTTCAGTGCAGTCACAGAAAAAATATTTTTTTTCTACAGACCCAGCAGATACAAATATTCTAATGAATATTTTAGCCAAGGCTTGGGTTAAAATTTGATGCTGTTTTGATCACATAAGAAGTTGAGTTCTATAAATAGAGAGAAGTATATATAGATATACATACAACTTAAATTCTGCATAAAATAACTGATTTACTAAGCAAAAGCTTTCAGACACAGTTGGTCTTTCCCACCTGCGTGTAGAGAAAGCACAAGAGTTCTTTGTGCAGACAAGAGTAGATTGCTTTAGCTGTCACATGAGAGGAAGATAGCTGCTTCTGCTTTTTAGAGAACAAGCAGAGATTGTGAAGCCTCTACTGTTGTATTACATTGTTCATGAATTCAAGTCCAAGGGCCTCTAAAAGACTTTTTTTATATCAGTTGGGAAGTTAATCATGGTTATGTGAACAAATGACATACTGTGTCATTCTTTCACTGCTGGTGTGGTGTTTTCTGTCTAGTATATGAAATATTCATGCAACTGAGATGGTTCATGCCATGAAATAACTACTATAAAAATAGAGTAATGATTTTAACTTGCATCTATATTACTTCAGAGCTATGCTGTTCTCATAAAATATTTTTTTTGTCTTGAACAGGTTTTTTTTACTGAAGAAAACATTTAAAGTTGACTCTTTTTACACAGTGGTTTCTTCGCATTAGATACTACAAAGCACGTTTTTCATTTGGACTCTACCTACTGCTATAATACCTTTGGTTAATTACCACTACTTTTGTCTCTGTATCTAGAAGGCAATGTTGTGAAACTCATTTTCATTACTTTTAGAATTAAGCAAGCATGGATGCTTAACCTCTGGAAAAACATTAATTCTTCAGTGGATTGTGTTTCTACTTATAAACATTTTTAAGTCCTTGATCACTAGAATCATACAGTGCCGCATATCTAAAGTCAGTTACTAACAGTAGGTTTAGAAGTTAGCTTGAAAGAAAATATATTTTCTTTACAGTGTCCATCTGCTTATTACATTTCAGCACTGAACAGGAAGAATTATTTCCTGCCTCAGAATCCTTTGTTTCCTTTGTCTCTACAATGAGAGAAGAAAAAAAAAAAACAATACTGTCCTTCTGACCTGCAAAACCTTTTCATTTTCTTTTAAGTACGGATTTGTGATAAATGACCTTAGTAGTACAATGCTGCTGAAGATAGGAATTGTAATTTTAACATTTTATTGCAAGGAATAGATTTTTAGGTCATCATACAATACATAAATTCAGTTGTGACTGCATGATTAAATGTTTTAAAAGCTGAGATTGCATGGAAGAAAGCAGTGGTTGTAGCTAAGTTATTATACAGTCTTCCTCTTTATATTGTGATTTTATTTTTGGAATAAAATCTCATTCTGACAGTTGGCTTAATCAAGCTTGCTTATTTTTAAAGAGCACTGGCTTCCAGAAGATGGGTGGAGATCATGTGCTCCTGCTTAAGAATGTGGTTTTATTGGGGATTTAGCAGATAGCTCAACAGAATCATGAAATCTTCCAGACTGTTCATATTTGTTTCTCAGTGTCTGACATTGTTTTTTGCTTTTTTGTTGTTGCCAGCAATCACAAGGAACTACTTTGCTGTAGGTGAAAAAGTACAAGCCTAGATGGATTAAATTTTTACAGATAAGAACTTGCTGTGAATTTTGCTCTTGTAGCTGACTTTAATAGTTCTTGAGTCATTAGTCACTGGAAAGAGCTCACAAGGCTGCTAGCCTTATTTTTGTGACTTCTTTGTCTAGTTTAAATATACTTTAGGCCAGGTTGGATGGGGCAGTCTGGTCTAGCAGGAGGTGTCCCTGTCCACAGGGGGAGGATCAGAACTAGATGATTTTTAAGGGTTCTTCCAACCCAAGGCATTATATTATTCTCTGATACTTCATGTGTATTAGTTTACAAGTTCTCTTTTTTTGAGCAGAGTTAATACATGAAGACGCACTACGTACATAGTTTCATGCTTGTGCAACCTATGATTATGGGAAATTTTCATCTTTATAGTAATTTTGTAAATTATTTTAAAATGGAGATCACAAGCTTTGAATTGACATGGAATGCATGAACCATTTCAGCACTTGTGAAACCTTTGATGAATGGGATGACACTACATAGAGGGTAATTTGTGTATTGGTTTTGGATTTGCCAAGATACTAGTTTTTACTGGGTGTTCCGTGCTACAAGCAGTACACACATTTTAAAGAAATATCCCTCTAAACAGGTATTCTGCTTCAAATGGCAGAGTAACAGGTTAGTTACAACTCTTAAAAGGCTTCTTGCAGTCTGGTGGAAATAGTGTTTTAGCAGCTGCATTGTAAGGAGAGGGAGAATAGGGTGGCACAAGTTTAAGAATGCTGTGGCATTATACTTCAACAGAAATTAATTGTGTTTATGACTTTTTTTCTTTGCTGTAGTCGTGACATGGAGAATAAAGAAACCCTTAGGGGGTTGCAGAAGATGGATGACCGCCCGGAAGAGCGCATGATCAGAGAGAAACTCAAGGCAACGTGTATGCCAGCCTGGAAGCATGAATGGCTGGAAAGAAGAAGCAGGAGAGGCCCTGTGGTACGTGGCACTGGATGGAAGGACAGTATCTGTAACACCTATTACAAATAAAAATCACTTAAATTTCTTTCCATTAGAAACCTCTTTGTCTTAACAATTTCTCTACTCTTAATTATGGTGCTCCTGTCCGTTTCCTACGGGGTGTTTTCCGGGGCAGCGTGGCTGACGTGGTGAAATGCCCCGCGATTGTCGCTGCTTCTTTCGGAGCAGAGGCGTTCCGCCGTGCTGCTCGGTGAGCCGTCCCGCGCCGCTGCGGCACCGCTGCCCCCCCGCGGCAGCAAAGCTGCGCTCGGCTGTGCTGCTGCCTGCTCCAGCTCTGCTCCAGTTTGCGTGGCAGTGGTCTGTCAGCCTTCTGCGCACTGCTTTGGCGTAAATGGAAGTGCTTTTACGAAATGTAGCCAGATCAAACCTGAAATATTTTAAGAGTAATTGCAATTCTATGCAGCGTCATGCTGATTAATTAATAGCCATTACTTACCTATGAATGTAGTTGTGTTGGTTGATGTGACTCCCATGTATCACTAAAGTAAGGTTAAGATCATCTGATGCAGTAGACAAGTGTTTGGGGACAGCTTTTCTGAAGGAGAAATAACAATGTTCTGTTGTGAGAAATAACGTTGAAAATACTTCCAAGTTCACCAAATCCCATTACCTCAAAGGGTCAAATAACACAATTATAACTTAAAAATGTTAGTGCTTTTGGGTTACTGAATAGCTTGAAATTATTTCCTTGCTCAGCCCACTTCCCTTGAGGTTTCTGGGTGTGTTAATACAACATTTGATGCTTCAGATTCTCAGTTACTATAATTTGACATTTTGGATGTTTTCAAGTACAAGTAGTTTGTCCATAGGTACATGAATTTGCATTTTGGTCTGCCAGGCAAGGAGCAAAAAAAAGCTTTTCACTGCTGTTTATATTCCTCTTTCATCCTGTTTGCTTTCGTAACTGGGCACTGAGTCTAGATGTCTCTTCCTACCCTGAGGAGGGAAAGCTCCTTTCAGTTTTCATCTTAAAGAGACCTCTGGAACTTTCTAGGAGAGATCTGCTCTGTTTATCTGAGATGTTGCTTGGAGCTTCCATCCAATGTTGAGTCAAGCCTCTGAGACATTGAGAAATGTAGAACAAAAACTGAATCTTCCCAGTATGACTGTTTTTAATTCAATTCCCAGGGACGTTACTCTTCTTACGTGTTATGTGGGTTTGACTGGCAGAAGGCTGAAAGTTGTCTTGAAATATTCCAATCCTCAGTGTCAAAATTAAGAGTTCATGCAACAAAGCACTGTTGTGTATGTACTCCCTTTGGTTGAGCACACCCTCTATTCACGTTGTGCAGCACCATGCACAGTAATTAGCTCAGATACCATATGTGGTGTAGCTATTTTGCTTGTATGGCAGCCAAAAAATGTGAGCGTAGTTTTTACAAAGAACAGCACACCTAATTTTGCTGGATTGCTTCCCATTTGAAGTCTTTATTTTGCAAAAAGTGTTGTGCTAAAGAAATAGTAGCCCTAATATTTTTCAGCTGGTACCATGTAGAATGGATGGTCCAGAATTATAGCACCGAATTAATAAGCACAGTACCTGTAGAGAAGAAAATTATTTTGGCTTCTACTATCCAGCTGGGGAAACTGCTATTTTTTGGGGTATTGTGAATGATAATTATAGGAGTACTTTGAGAATCAAGTCAGCTGCTGCCACAACTAACATGAGCCGCACAATGGACAGGAAGAAATTGCTTTTGTGTTGCATATAGATCAGTAAGGTAATACCTCTTAGATTTTAGTAGTATGGCCTAATGAATATTTGGGTATCTGTATAATGACTTAATTACAACAGAAGAATTATTGATTAATTTAATGTAAAATTACCAATTAATAATTTTAACATGTGGTTTAATTCCTGCAAGGTGGTGAAACCTATTCCTGGAAAAATAGATGGGTCAGAAATGAACAAACTCTATCTAGATCAAGCTGAAGGACAGAACACTGCTTCTTCACCTACACAGAAAGGAAGACGTAGTCCTTCTCCTAGCAGTTCCTCTTCATCATCTGCTAGGACAGTCAAATCTGAGTCACCAGGTGTTAGAAGAAAAAGGGTATCTCCAGTGCCTGTAAGTTGCAAGCTGTGATGTAATTTTCAATTTGGCTATGTTCCACAATCTTTTGCGTATCGGGGCAGTTGATCCTCCCTCTGTCAAGCAAGATGCTGATATAAAGAGGTTATTACAGGGTGTCACTTGAGTGACATACATATCTCATGTGGTATTTCTCATGTGTATTTTCTTTTTCCTTCTGTCCTGCTTTCATTTGTTATTGCTAGGAAATAAATAAAGAAATATACATAATCATGAATACATGTATGTTCTCTTAGCTTCTTTAGCATGAAGAACTGCTGGTTGTTTTTTTATTGGTTTTTTGTTTTGTCTTGGTGGTGTTTTTTTGTTGATTTGGGTTTTTTTGGTTGGTTGGGTCTTTTTTTTTTTTTAAATAACTGTAATCAGTTTCTCCTGCCTGTCAGTTCTCTGGGCAGGTATATTTCATTAAGGGTAGGACTGTTGATGAGATTAAAATCCATGTAGAAAACTCTTACTGGTATGCTGTTGTGATCCTCTATTTCAGAATTTATCTTTTTATACAGATTAGGGAAGACTTATGTATGTACATTGTTAGAAGTCAAAAATCACTACCACTGCATTCTGGAGAACATCTACAATAGAATGTTTTGAGCAAGAGTAACTGGCTTAATTAAAGAAGATCAAGAGTATATTTTGAGCAATAGTATCTAACACACTAGCTTGTTGTAAAAATGCTCATCAACAGTTAAATTCACAGTGCAATTCACAGTGCAACTAAGGATAAATAAGGTCTCATTGGTTTTTTTTTTCCCATTGTTCTAAACAAGTTTTTGTAGTATCAGTTAAAATATGTACTGCCATTCTTCTAAACTAGACGAGTATCACAAGTTACAGCACAGCAGCACTTGTCCTTTCCTCTTCACAAGAGAAATTGAAAGGTTAAAAAAAAAATAACCATTTTTCCTTGGTTGGGTTTTTTTACTTCACATTAACTTTTCACATTAAAAACATTAAAAATCCAGTTTATATTTTACTTATATGGTGGACAGTGAATTCATTATTACTTTCATCCTAACATGAAATTCAATGCGTACAAATAAAAGCAGAAGATCTAAAATGAGATGGAACCATTAATGCATCTCATAATGTTAGAAATGTGAAGAATTTAAATGAAGACAATCTTCCTAAAAGATTTGAGGCATTGATTTTTTGATTATGGGGAAACAATATTAGAAAAACTCAAAAGCATCCTCATCTAAAAGTTGCTTTCATGGTGGAAAAGGGAGAAACCTGTATCTTTTTTTTCTTTTTCTTGGACTTATGATCTTTGTTGAACTTGTATTCCCATTTGTAAACTGTAGTAAGAGCATTTTTCATTTATGAAATATGTTAGTGGTACAGCCTTATAGAATAATACCTTTATTCTCCTTTAATATTTATAAAGGAGTACTAATACTCCTTTATTGAGTAATACGTCTTTGATTATCCTCAGATTAAATGATACTTGATAATTCAGTAGTAATATGGTAAGGCAACCAATGATGACACGGAAATAAGACGCAATTTGAAAGACTCCTTTTGTGTTCCAATGTCAGACAAGTTTCAGCTACAGAATTTCAGTTCTATTCTGCCCTTGAGTTCTGGGCATGGGAGAAAAGTAATCCTTGTAAATCATATAGTCTAAGATTGTAGTAGTTCCAGGTTTTGGGGGCTCTTACCCTGGAAATAAATAAATAAACCAAACCTATTTAAACATTTTTCTGTCCTTTGAATGCTCATGACGGAGGCACTTCTGTAGTTTCAGAGCGGACGGATAACACCACCCCGACGAGCCCCGTCCCCAGATGGCTTCTCCCCATACAGCCCTGAGGAGACAAATCGCCGTGTCAACAAAGTGATGCGAGCCAGGCTGTACTTGCTGCAGCAGATAGGACCCAACTCTTTCTTAATTGGAGGCGACAGCCCTGATAATAAATATAGAGTATTTATTGGGCCTCAGGTAGAGAACAATTTTCTCTTGTCTATAGCTTTTATCAATTCATAATTAATCTTGGAAAACTGTTCAAAACCAGATTAGTTCAACTGACGATCACTGTTCTGTAAAGTAATGTCTAAAAGCTGTAATCTGTACTCATGTAATACCAAAATCAGTTTGTAATTTGTAAATTACAAACAGTTTCTTAAAAGAAAAAAGACTCATTTCTAGAAGTGGCTCTGAATTACATGTCTTACATATTCTTGGCTAAAATTTGGCCACTTAATTCCTCTATTCATAGGATGTATATAACTAACAAACACATGACATAATTCCCTTTATAGTATGATAATTTCATCAATACCCATAATGAGATACTTTTCATAGGCTTTCTTGGTATGAATGTGATGCAGTATTGGGACACATCCAGGTTGGGTAAACAGAAGCATCTCATTGTGATTGATGTCGTGTTGTGGATTTATGATTATATGGACAAATTCCTTACAGTATGAAGCACAAAAATAGCTTCAGTTGATTGAAATAAAAAAAGGGGATGGGGGGCAGAAAATAAGTTGAAAACTATTGTAGTAGTTTTATGCTTTTAGGGATGCATTTCTGAATAATATTTTAGGAATTCTCTTTTTTTTTTGTAAGGCTATGCGAGAGGACATCTATGCCTATATATGAAATACTTTTTTTTTGTTGTGGGGTGGGTATGTTCTATGATACTTTAAAAATGTGGAAAAATTACCAAGCCAGAACCTTAGCATGTACTTTTCTTTGCAGACTTGTAGCTGCGGCCGTGGGACGTTTTGTATTCATCTGCTGTTTGTTATGCTGAGGGTCTTTCAGCTTGAACCCTCAGACCCAATGCTCTGGAGAAAGACGCTGAAGAACTTTGAGGTAATCAATTTCTAATAGATATAATGACAATCTAGATTACACTCCATAATGTCTTTAGGACACTATCTTTAAAATGCTGAAAACTGTCAAATTTCAAAGCGACAAGAATGTATGTTTATAATTATCAGTCTCAGGAGTTCTATATGTGGAAAAAACTACCTGCAAATATAAGACATAACTGCATAAATAGTAGAGAGCTGTAGTTTAGTGAGTGATTGAACTCGTGGGATTTTTCTGTTAAAATTTATAGATCTGTCTCACTGATCTGCCTAAAGGAAGAAAAAAATGTGCGTATTTTGAAGTAATTCTGTGTATACTTAGAGCTGTTAGTTATTTTCAAGAAGCAGATAAGTTTTTAGTGTAAAATGTTTCTTTTGATCTTTTTAATAGTAAGACTTCTGAAATTGCTGCTGCTACTGCTAATGCATTATTGTGAAGGTGGATAGATTTTTCCTGTTAGCAGTAGTTTATGCTTTGGTAATATGACTTGTAATTACAAGACATTCATAGCATAAATAAGACTGTTGCTATCTTTTTCTGATGTTAGGTTGAGAGTTTGTTCCAGAAATATCACAGTAGGCGTAGCTCGAGGATCAAAGCTCCATCTCGTAACACCATCCAGAAGTTTGTCTCACGCATGTCAAATTCTCATACATTGTCATCATCTAGTACTTCTACATCTAGTTCAGAAAACAGGTTAGTATTTTTAAAAGGAATTACAAGCTTTATTCTGTAGTTTCAGAATCACCTACATTCTTTTAGTTCAAAGCTGCTTTCATTTCAAGCCACATTAAGTCTCTGCATTTGCAAGCAATCAAGTCAAGCATACATCAGTCACTGTGGTACCAAGTGGGCATATTTGTTTTGTAACTTCTGTTTAGAAAATGTTAAGTAGAGTTGTGAAAAGAATTTTTTTGACCCTGTATGAATTTTGCAAAACAAACTTTGGAAATCTTGAGTGCAAGACTGAAGCATATATCAACTTTGAAGCCTACTGTGTGCATTTTTTTTTAATACAGCATTTGTGCAAATGTTTACAAAAAAATAAACATGATGTTTTCATCTCCTGTCCTGCTTTGGAGAAAAGCTTGTGCCTCTGATAATACACTGAAAAACGTTTAGGTAAATACACTCTATATAAACACATACATAAATATAAAAATACAATCAAGCATGTGTTTTTAAAACTGCTTCATTTAAAATGGGTGATTATTTTAAGACAGCTGTTAACTTATTAGTTATGCCCTTTCTATTAATTGATGCCTTGTCTGTGAATTTCAAGTAATGTATTATTCTTTCATATTTTTTCCCGGACTACTTCTACTTGAGTTCTTTCGTACGTTCTTTTCCATGGTTTTCAAAAGATTCTGATTAACTTTTTAAACAAATAATGTGTGGTTGCATTATTTAGTGGAGAAACTGTACATCATTTAGAGAGGTCAGGCCAAAGACGGCAACCCTAATCAAGGCTTTGTTTTGTGTGAAGCGGAATCTAACTAAAGGAGTACCTTGCTTGATGTTACTTTGTGAAAATGAGCATATAGTAAGATTAATATGTCCAGACAGATTTCTAATTATGATATATAGACTGTGATCTTAATTTCACTTCATCTTTTACTTATTTTTCCAAATTGGGTCACTATAAGAAAGTTGCATAAACAAAGTTGTTAAATATATAATTACTCTGGAACTGCTTATCTGGAAACCCAGTTCCTTTTATGTCAATACTTTGTGTAGGAATTTTTTTTTCCATGGGATTGTGAACTTTGCTGCATTAGTTATGACTTCTTACAGGATGAAAGATTTTCAGTTGCTTGGCAGTACACCTGGTGATACTGATTCACCACTCAATACTGAGTCAATGACAAAGCTGCTATTTTGTGCAACTCTAAATTTTTATGGTGTAGGTATTGGAGAATACTGAGCATCATCAGATTCATTTGAGATAGAAGTTTACACAGTTCTGATAATTCCTGTGACTTGCAGTTATGTTTTGCTTACTGCTAATTCTTCAAAAATAAGTTTCTCATTAATACATATATACACACACACGTGGAAAATTATTTTTCATTGTAAGCTTACTTCTGTGGATTTTTCCACGGAATAAATAGCTTTGCAAGCATTTGTAGAGAAATTGAAAGTAATACATGTCTATAGAAATAACGCATGTACAAGTTAATTTTATTTTAAAAATATATTGTTGGTGAACAAATGCAGGGTGCCTGCAAATTTTTAGATGCATACCAACTATAACTTAAATTTTTTGCAATGGGTAATTAGAATTTTTCGCATTTAAACAATATTGCAGAAGATTAAAAATCTGTGCTTTTCATTACATGTTGTTAAAGTTTAGAAGGATTTTTTGGGTAAATCTCTGGTTATTTCCATTTAAAAATTAAAGTGGAGAAAAATAAAATAGAAACAACAAGCAAAAAAGGGAAAATAGAAGTTTTTTTAAACTGTGTGTGACAAGTGTTTTTAAATCTGTGTGTGACATGTATGATAGTGTTCATGTGAATCTATTCCATCAGTTTCTGTTAATGTCAGAAATTTCTTGAGTAGTTGTTTATTTTTTGAGTTTTACTGTGTTCATCAAAGAGTATTTGCAATTCCTTATAAAGGACTATAGATTGCCTTGTGACTCCATACTTTGGAAGAAATGTAATGAAAAAGAATGTGGGTAGCTTTCAAAATATAAAAAATTCCTTAGTTTTTCAAACCCAAATGATAAATTAAAAAGTGAAGGTTGTTTTGTTTAAAGAAGCCTTAGGGAAAAAAATGTTAAGTGCCCAAAGCTGGGCCTTTCAATCTCTAATTGGTATCTGACCTAGTTTGAGAAGATGTCATGTGTTTTGTGACTTTCCCTTTCATTTTAACAAAGTGTTGTCTGTACTCAGTGCTTCTGAAAATCTAGTTGCTTACTTATTCAGACCAAGGTTTAGGAGAATGATTCGTGAAAACCCTATAATTATCCAGAAGTGACTTTTCCAAACTGGAAGTTAATCTGTTTTCACTGTTAAAACTTGTTCTGAATTCTGATGTGCCTCTTCTACAATGACAAATGTCTCTTTTTATAGTATGAAGGATGAAGAAGAACAGATGTGCCCCATTTGTTTGTTAGGCATGCTGGATGAAGAGAGTCTAACTGTGTGTGAAGATGGATGCAGGAACAAATTACACCACCACTGCATGTCAATATGTATGTTATCTTTGTTTTGTCAAGTTCTGGGAACTCTAAATCTGCAAAAGTATTATAGTTTACTATGGTTTTGGGTTGTTTGTTTTATGTTCAATAAAAAAAAAAAA
>WAAE01044693.1:0-10067 GCA_013400495.1 Nicator chloris | reverse complement strand
GCAAAAAAAAAAATCAGCGTGACTTGAAGGAGTGATAGAAGAAGGATGAGACCATTCTTTATGGGAGCTGAACTGCTTGAGCAGGTTCATCTTGTCATTGGTAAAGATCCCATAATAATCTTCTGTAAGAGACAGCTGATAGCTTAGCCTCTGAGTTCTCTTTGTGGTGTGAGGGTGGCTTGAAAATCCTTATCCTGTAAAAATGGTAGTTGCACCTAGGATAATGAGGTCTAAAAAAAAATTTCCTCTCTTACTTCACAGAGGAAGACCAGACTTTAGTCAATCAGTTTTATAAATATTTTGATAACAGCTACTGTTACTCACGAAGAAAAACGTTGGTGTTTATTTGTGGAATTGATCCTAAATCCCTATGGTTTGAGGCACAAACCCTTCATTAACTGAGGAGGCTGACTGGAAACTGACTGTAAGGTCAAACCAGTCCATAATTCAGGATTTTGGTAGTTTGCTGTGGCACATCTAATGCTTCCTGCCAAAGAGAGGGTAGTTGACAGGATCTAAATTTAATTAAAAGTTCCTGTTAATCAATTTGGATGTGTTCTTACAAAATATTTTCATTTTGCTTTAAATATGAAGGAAGGATCAAGTGAATGGGTTTTACTTAACAGCATCTGTTTATTTGCTTTGACGGTATGTAGCAGTTTGAGAAGCTGTATAAATAGGATTGGCTTTTTGCAGTTGCTGCTGGTTTATTGTGAATAACTAAGTGATTTATGTCATCCCTGAGAAGGACAAAAGTAAAACCTTTCTATCAAGTATTTGAGTTACTTTGTGTGAAGGTAGGAAATAAAGCTGTCACGAAACACTTCAACTATTTAGATACAGTCTAAAGTGCTGTGGCATTTAAATACACATGGTGAAACTTAAAGGCATTCCGTCAACATGAGAGGTGAGATTCTGAAAACTTATACCTGATCTTTTTGTGAATGGCCTTGTACCATATGGTGTGTTAGGGTTTGTCCAGGTGTAGTGGTTTCATGGCTCCCAGCTGTCCAGCTTGCATCCCCTTAACTAATAAATACAGTAAACAGCTTCTGCTTATAAGGACTGAAGTCACAGTCTCGTATTTTGATTTGGATTCTGATGAAATGGCTGCATTTTGTAGCCAGGAAACAATGGAAAAGCTGCCCAAATATTTACTGCCATTCTCTGCTGGCTGCAGCAAGTGAAGCTGGGCCACAGTGGTTCTCAGGCTGTATCTCTGTGACCAGCTGGAACTTCTAAACTTAATCTTTCGATGTGTGCCAAAGGAAGCACCTGCTGCTCATGTGGCCAGTCAAGATGGGAAAGTGATTTGGCTGCTAATTTTTCAATGAGGTTAATTGGTTCTTCTGTTCAGTGTAGAGGCAAATTTGCTGTAAGAAGAAAGAGTGCAGAACTAAGCAGCAGTGGTGAGAGGGAGGATGCAGTACCAGCCCTTTCAGTGGCAGTGCTGACATATGCCAGATGAGCATTCATCAAACTTAGAGTTTCATTGTCCAGAAAACGGCTGGCAGCTACCCGTATTTTAGGATTGTGTAAGTAGCATCTGTTCTTTTCAATAGGCTGTTTGGATTTAAGAACTGTATCTCATAGTAGCCTTCTGTTGAAAAAGGAAAAAATAAAAATACCATTTAAATATTACATGTTTATACCAAATTAAAGGGACCATTTAACTATGGGCTAATAATTTAATAATGAAATAGATACTGAAATGATGGAATTAAACCCAAGGCTACCTGTTTTTCCCACCAGACTCAGTAATTCTAGAAATTAATGTACAATATGCCATCACTGAGAAACCTTGTTTGTTTAACTTTCATCTGAAAGTTGGATGCCACACAGTATACTGCTCAGAATAGAAATTTTTGAAAAGCTTTGGTTTTTAGTAATATAAAATACAACTTGTTATGGTAAATGCAGTGCACTAGACTGAACCAGCTACACTATTCAATGCTGAAATACTAACTTCATAGGACAATTAAAATTGCTGAAACTAAGCTACAAATCCTTATTAATTCTTTTAAATAATAAACCGTGTATTAGATTAATTGGCATTATTGCTTCCCCAGTGGTGCAGAATGTGCTTATTTCTATAATGCTTCAACTTGGTAGGAGTATGAAGGTTTCAAACGATCCTGGTTGTATATCAGAGCTTTTCCACCTGCCAGTTCATATTGAGTGTTCTAGTGTGAGTTAATTTAAGGTGCCCTTTGAGTCCAGGGAAGGCTCACACAAAGTTAATGAGTGCACAGTATTAATACCAGGAACTTGGTTAATATAAAACAGTTTTTGAACCCACACCACAGCCCCCTGAAAAGAAAAACAGCACAGACACACTCCCCAAAATACATGGATTGATTCAAAGAAGTACAATGCCTTTTCACTGGCTTGAGATACAGTGAAGCATTTTAAATAGAGTAACTTCCTTTTGCATGTCAAGGTAGTTGGGACATCACTTAAATTGATGTTGGATTTTATACACAGTTTTCACCTGATCACAAAATGTGCATTTACATGTTCACTTACTGGACACAACTCTTTCCCTGCAGAGAAACTGGAAAGTGGTCTTCTCTTTTTCAGTATAAACATTTGCAATATATTAATCATAGAATAGCTAGACCTGAATTCCTGTAGAATGTCAGAAATATGCTGAATACGTGATAGTGATTTTGAGGACAGAGCTTATAAAACTTGGACGATGTCTGATACTCTAACTGTACTTCTTTACCTAGTGACAAAACTGGGAATTCCTGAGCTGCTGATGCATTCAGAAGGGAAAAAGTATGTCTGTGTATTGTTTAACTCTATTTTCAGTCGACTTTTAATTTATACATTACTAGTAACTTATGCTTTCTAATTCTTTGCTTGAGCCTGTTAATTGTCCATCCACACCCACTTCCACTACTCCTAGATTAGTTGATGACTCTTGCTTGGACAAGTTGCCCCACACAACTTGAGTGAACAGTCGAATTTTCAAGTGGTACTTGAACACAAGGTAACACCTGCTTCTTATTAAATTAAAGATACATTGAGAATGTCTTTCAGATGTTTTACAGTTTAGCTATATTTTTCTGTAGATTTTACCTAAATTTTTTTTTTTTTTTGAGAAATACTGTAAGTTGTTTGGACATGTTTGTAGGAATTTATGGTCTGTACATGGTCATTATAGGAAAACTGTGGACCACAAAATTTCAGTTCTTAATTAAGTCTGAGGGGTTTTATTTCATTCTTGATCCTGTAGTAATCTGTAATCCTTCATATTGCCCTCACTATTCAGTGCTGGTAAACATGTTTAAACAAGATATTGTTGGCTGTATTTGAGTAGGTTATGAAAACAAAGGAGGATACCTGCAGAGAATTAATACTTGGTAAGCTGAATTTTAAAAGTGGCATTCTGAGCATGCTGCCACACTGAGGTGGACTGAAGTAACCGAGCTGGTTACTCTTGCATTGAAGAGGACTTTATATTGTCATCTTAAAGTTTTTATTACACTAGATGTTCTTTTTATGGCATTTATTTAGAGTACTTTTTATATTGTGCATACAGCACAGTGCTCAATTCATGAAATGGGTCTGTTTTCTATGTTCTATGAGCCTGTCAGAACAAAAAGCAGAATCAGTATTACTGGACTAATCTGAAAATATATGTTGTGTCTCTTTCAGTTCCATGTGCACTTAAACACACCCCTAAACAGCTCAACTTCTTAAGCAGGTTGGTTTAGAGGTCATCAAATAGAACCTGCTGGTTGGCTTTGTGAGACTTAGGAGAATTATTTTCATGAATTTTACTAAGTGAATTTTTGGTAAGATTCACTTACTGCAACTCATTTTAGGCTGTCCTGAATTTGAAAAGGAAAAAAAATGGATGTCTTTAGTTCTTACTGTAGTCTTTGTAGTATTATTCACTGCTCTGTGGCAATTCTCCAATCATTACCTCTCTGTTGCACCTTTTACCTTGACAGATAACTTGTCAGATAAGGCACCTGTGAATCAGGTGTCAGTTCCTACACCTGTTTTGTTAAAAAAAAACACAACCAAACCCACCCTATGCTGATGCTTGTAGGTAAAGCAGTTTTATCTTGCAGAAAATTGGGAAGCATGGTCCTAAGTTCTTACACATTTTTAACTGAAGTGAAGTAAAAAAAATTCTAGAGGCTGAATGTGTGGGTTAAATACCCTGCATTTTATGAGTTCAAATACAGTGAGCTGGATTATGTGTAGCCTTCAGGAAAAAAGGCATTTGGTGCTTGACTTTGGTTTGTCTGGGAGATACCTAGTACAATGGTGTTGGACTGGTGGGACAGCCCAGCCGAGATGCAGCATTTCCACTGTACTGCTTAAATTGGTATTAATGGTTTACAGCTCTACTCCCTGCCAGCACACTTTAGTAGATATAGCCATGCTCTGACAAAGTCATGTTCTTAAAATGGAAAGCAGTATATTTAAATGAAAGTACCTACTTTAAGCTTATATTATCAGCTAGTGGATTTATCTTCTGCGTCTTTATTTGTTTAACTGAGAAACCTTCTTTCCTAACTACTTTCATAGTTTGAATTCATGTAGTAACTTTGCTTGTGCTTTTTTTCTAGTACATCTTTACCTGTTTTCTGATTTTTGATATCTTGTTTTTGTTAGAACATGGCATTGCATGTAAATAGTCAACTTTATGTAAATACAAATGAGAAGGTTATTTTTGCTAAACAGGAAACTGGGTAGTTGACTCTGTACTGAAATTCCCAAAGAAGTTTTACTGAAAGGGAAAAAAAATGTGGCTGTACACTGTCCTCTTCAGGACAGAGAGATACTTTCTTAGAGTGTAAATTAGCCAACATGCAGCTTCTTGTAGTACTACTTGGATGGTTTCTGTTATCTGAGCTGCCTTGTGTTTGAAGCTGTGTATATCAAGAGTGATCAGTGGCAAATGCTTTGGAATGAAGGCTGCATCCTCATTGTAGTGTTCTAGAATGCCAAGTTTAGCAAGTCTGACTTCTGAAGGTCAGGAAAGCCATCTGCATAACCACAAGTGTTATCCTAGAGGTGTTAATGGAAAACAAACATCAGTTTCAAGCATTCTAGCTGGGATGGCTGAGTGTTGAAATACTGTAGAGATTGGGATTTACATAATTACTTACTAGGGGATGATTCTGTGTGCATCTACGTGGATCAAAGAAAGAGTGATAAACCTGGAGACCCTATCATGTGCTGCTTCAAAGATAAGTTGTCTTTAGTGTAAGTAGCAGGACTGTGGGAATTATCAGTTAAGTGATAAAGTATGTCATGTGGGTTTAATAGCAAGTTAAAACAATGAAAAGAAAATCTTTAAGTGTGATGGTTCTCTAGAATTGTGGGTAGTATAAATCCAGTATTAGGTTGTTAAGCTGCCTTCTGTTTACAGTAGTTCAGAGCTGGAATGAGTCTGACAGTCTTGTGGGAACTGTGGGAATAAAAATGTACCTTTATAGCCTTTTGGGTACTGCCATTCATATATAAGATGTGCTTTATTATGAAAGCAGATGATTTAATTTTGTATGTGTGTATAGATGTAAAAGTTTTACCAAAATTCTGTCTTACAAGCAAATGGGCAACCATATAGTAACTAAGTGGTTAGTGTTCCCTTTACCACATCAGTTTTCAGATGTGTGGAAGACAGAAGCAGTAACAAATAAGCAAGGTCAAAACTTGGTCTTAATTGATTTAATTCTATTCTAGAGATCACTAATGCTGAGCAGTGTCTTCTGTGAGGTAGAAAGTGTGTAAATGAAAGAGGCATTTTTCTGAAATTTGTTAATCTTCTGCCTGGTGTGTAGCTAGGCTAAGGAATAGCTTAGTTTTCACTGAGAACTTGGTGCTTACTGTAGAAATTGTAATTACCGAGAGGCTTATTTGAAGCTTCTTGTATCTTCCTTTGTGTCTAGTTTACAAACCATACTCAGTAATGATATAGACAGATTTGTTTAACTTCCCTGGAGTCTCCTGTCCTCAGAAAAGTCATGAAGTTTCTGGATTTAAGCCAGGGTAGAATTTACGTTTGAAGTTTTGTGATGTGCTAAAGTTGTTAATTATTGGAAGTAGAGATGAATAGGTGCTTGTTTACTCCTGCATCCTCCCCAGCCCCTTTATTCCCCACAGCCCCAAGCCGGCTCTTCCCTCCTTTGGTGGGTGAGAAGTAAAGGAATATTTCTCAATTCTTCATTATTAAGAAGGTGAACAGTCCAGACAGATAATCCTGTTCTCATCAAGCATGTTTGAATGACTAAGAAAAGACTTGTTTAAAAATAGCTGACAGATGATCAGGTTATCTAATAGTTTAGCCAAGTTAAAAAATCAAATAGAGAATTGTTAATGTGAAGCACAGCAGAGTTTTTTTTGTATTTGAGATAGTTCTCTAATCCTGCAAATGGAGCTAATTTTATTAGAAGATAGATAATTGGCAACATGGGTTAGAATCTCTAGTGTTTATTATGTAGCAATGTGGAAAGCAAGGAGAGGGTGGAAATTAGAGGAGAATAAATAGAGGCTGCCTAGATTTTAAACTGGTGAAACTTTTAATTTGCTACATATAACTTCTAACAGCCCATTTTGAAGTGACATCCAGGTAATGTTGATGGAAGGGTATCCCACAGAAGAAACAACCATTCCCAGCTTCATTAAACATTTGAGCCCCTCTTTCCCCCCAGAAGCGAGTCCTGGAGTGTCAGATGTGTAGGCAGAAGTCAAGGCTGGCCCTAAAGCGTGCTTGGATGGCCACCAAGGGTAGCCCATGACTGCACCATGATTGTCCTGCTGGTTTGTAAGGGTGAGAGCAGCAACTGAGGATACCCTGGGTGGCTTCACATATCAGGCCTAGGGTTTATCCATCCACAGTGGTCTTGGGGTTACGCTAAGCTAAGCTTGGTAAATTACCAGCTTTCAGGTGGAGGTCAGATCCTGGGTGTTTTCCCCCACTCTGCTGGTGTAGATGGGAGTTAATACATCAGAAGTCCTGCGTTCTCTGCACTGTGTACTTCTAAGCCATACAAAATTGCTAATGCAGTTGAGTGTTACAGACAACTTCTCCTCAGTTTTGAGACATACATGAATACAACCAGAAAAATGTAATTTTAACGAAATGGCATATACGCTTCTGAAAGAAAAGCGCTATATAGAGTGAGGGGTTTTTCCCAAAAAACTTTGTTTCATGAGGAAAGGTAAGAAGTCTTCTATCAAATACTAGAGAAGGGAGAAGAGATTCTAATGGGTCCAGGATGTCTTGCCATTTAACTTCAGTTCAAGTGCACTGAGTCTGATCCATCCTCTAGTGGGACAACTCAGTCACAGGGAATGCTCAAACTAAAATGGAGCTCAAATCTGTGTAACACCCTGAGCAGTGTATTACATCCAAAGTGAGTATCACTTTTTCAAGTACTTAAATGAAGTTTGTCATATTCTTATCAGTGTTGGTCTTGATTTCTTTTTATCTGTTCATTTTTAACTTCTGCCTAGGAGAGCCACATGAAGTGGCTTCAGGTCTCCACATTGCCAATCACTCCACTCTTGAAAAATTTGTTGGGTAGTCTTGTAGCATTCAGTCCTACCATGTGTCTCTGGGTTGCTTGTTCATGTTATTTCCTCTTGCTCATGAACCTTTGGGTTACCAAAGGACTGTTGTGGCAGAGGCAGTAAAAAGATGAACTTGAAGAACAATAATTCTTATGTGCCTCTCAGTGATGCCAATATCCGGGTGCACAGTGAACTGTTCCTTCCTTTGTAACAGGAGGATCTTCCTCATAAAATACATCTATACTGGAACTGAGGTAGGAGCATTGCTGGGCTTGGCACAAAGCCTGAGTCTCAGGGAATTGCTGAAGTTTAACCTTCCCCATTTACCAACCACATCTCAGAGTCTCATAACCTCGTAGTAGATACCTGTGACACATTGCCAGAGGAGAGCACTTGCTTTGAAGCTTTATTAACACTGTTGCAGTAATAATACATATAGTTTGATTGTGAAATGCTGTTTGCATTACTGAATAGTCAACCTGAGTCACTACAGCCCTTCCCAGGTTTTAAGTGTAGGCATGGCTTTTTTTTTTGATCTTGAAGTTTGCATCTTAATGTTCATTTAATGTTTCAAAATACTTATAACTATGGTGTCATATTTAATGTGCAGGTGGAGACTGAAGATACATTTTGTGTATGCTTCAGTTCATTAGTAAAAAGTAACTAGATTTAATCAACTTTACACGTGGCTCTTAATTGCCTGGGTTATTTTGTTGGTAGCATACTTGGATACTAACTTTCACTGTGAAGGTCAACTCTGCTGGTTGCGGTTTTTGGAGGAAGTCTCTAACCCAGATGTACTTGACTTATCAGAGTTACTTTTTGTGTAATAAATGGGTGACATAACTATAATATTCCTTCAATTTCATCATTGTGTGGAGAAAGAAAAATATAGGAAAAAATCAAGACTAAAATTGGAATGGCTGAAGTTTCAACAACTTCATGATCTGTATTTGCACAAATGTTTATACAAAATTGAAGAGAATACCAAATGAAATTCTGAACCAAGTTAATGGTTGTCACAGGAATTCAGATAATGTCAGATATTTTAAAACACTTCAGTTATGTTGCTTGCATGAATGAAACTCCTGTTGTCCTACAAGCAAGCTGTTTCATATAAAGATTGGCAGCAGGATTTGCATTAAAGTACATAGTGTTGCAACTGAACCCAATCATTTAATGAATAGAGCTGTTGACATAGTTGTTCATGTAACTCTACCAGTTCAAATATTTTTATTAGCTGTTGTTGCCCATCTTATTTTTTGAGTTTCAGTTGAAACACTGATTAACTCACCTACATTTCATTTACGTTATGTAAATCTTAAGTGTCATCAATGAAAGTCAAATAAGTAAAAGCTATTTTTACCTGTTCTGCTTCAATGGTGTGAAGTAAAATAGTTGCATTTTTCCTAAGCTACTCGAGTGTCTTCTGAAGGACAGGGAACAAGTGTATAGTCCAAGTCAGCCTTTTAGATTTATGTGTTTAAGTCTAATGTGTTTTCTGGCTTAAATCTTGTAAATGTAGCTACTTATATCAAAAACATCTAAAGAATCTTGCTTAAAAAATCCTTCTAGGATCTGATCTAATTCTTGTACAGTAAAAACCTTTTCTACAGATACATTTTAAAAGGTCTGCAAATTGTTTGCGCAAAAATGTCATTTCAAAGTACTTTATTTAATGCTCTTGTAGCTGAAGCTGAAAGCCAAGTTACTATCTTGTTTTATTCATTTTAGACAATTCAACCTTCGAATGAAGAGAGATACATCTCTTTTTAGTGATGACTTTAAAGTAGAAATATCGAATCAAGTAATTGATTATGATACCTCCCATATTTACACTGGACACATTTATGGTAAGTATAACACTTTAAAATGGGTGAAAATGCAGCAATTTTAAACAGGAACTTTCTAATAGTATGTGGAGAAAATTAGTATCTGTATGATTAGATTATTAAACTTTAATAATGCATCTAGCACATTGAAGCTCCCATCTGCTTTTCTATATGTCACACTTAAATGAGTATTTTATCTAATAATTTTCATACCCATAAAACTTGAATTTAAAATCTGTTTATAAACATACTCTTCACAGAAGTGTGATGCATTAAAAAAAAGAGAAAAGCTTGCATTGAAGAACAAAGAAATCAGGTGCCATTCTTTGTTCAAAGGAATAAAAGGAATATAGTTACCATCATTAAGGGTAATATACCTGATTTTAGTAAATACAAAAGATAAAATTGATTAAAAATGAAAAATAGTTACAGAATTAAAATCAGATGGAAAGAAGAAGTGGATTAAGATTTACTCTGCCCCTTTTCACACTGTTTGTTTGTTTTTCCTGAAGGTCTTTCTAAGCTATGTTCTGCAGTCTTGAAGTGAGCATTTTCAGCTTTGAAATGTAATAAACCCAGGGCTTCATGCACACCTAGGCACACCGATTTACCAGTTATTTTGAGTAGGTTCAAAGGCTTTTTGATAGTGTGATTCTGAAATTTCCTCAGTGGAGTATAGAAACATTCTTTTAGCAG
>WAAE01044674.1:0-14160 GCA_013400495.1 Nicator chloris | reverse complement strand
TTTTTTTTTTTTAATTATAAATGAATCCCCTTGCCATGCAGTCATATGCCTTGAAAGTTTCTTTGATACAGGAGTGAGGTTTTTTTCCCTCCTCCTTTTAGCCCTGTAGAAGGACTGTTTCTAGGCAACACTGATGTGAGCAGGAGTTATCCTTTACAGCTACCTCCAACAGAGAGATAATGAAGACACACTGGGTAATCGTGTCTTCTGCATCAACAGCTTCACAGTTGCCACAGTGAGGGAAGCAAATCAGGCAGTCAGGACTTTATGAAGGTCAGACCCAGACCTAAGACTGGTCAATGTTACAAACAGCTACTTGTGACTGAGCAAGATGTCTCTGTGGCAGCACTGCCCCGGTCAGACTGCACGTAACAAGTGCAACAGTAACCCGGCAGGGACGTGGATATGGCAGGAAAAAGTGTTTTTTCTAGCAGCAGAGGGCTCCTGACCAGCAATATGTAGCAGATTTGTGACCACAGATGCCACTTGGGTGGCGCAGACCAGCTCTGACTGCTCTCAAGAATTTGTCCGAGCAGCTCTTTAGAAATTCCACCTGGCGAGACTTATAACGTACCTTTTCAGGACATTGTTACCCACTTCCTCGAACATCTGTAAATAGCTGGTTTGTGTATGTTCATGCACCGTGGAGGATAGAGTTTAGAATTTTTTTACTGAGGTTATCCTTTTAACACAGGGCCAGATTGTCAGGGAGGCAGACCTAAGCTGAGGAGTGCTGTTTGCTTGACTTAGTGGGTGGCATTCTCAGAGCTGAAGAACAATTTCTTTGTTTTGTTTCTTTTATGGTACCTTTACTCTTATGGAAAGGATCCACTGTGTCCTTATATAGGTGTGCCTTATATATGAGCAGATTGTTCTCCTGAAAGTTATGTGTTTTCATTTTGAACACTGCTTCTCTCCCCAGCCTTCACTAACATCTACCAAAAATCAAATTTAGAAAACCCAACCCAGAAATATATGGGCAGGTTGACAATGGCTGCATTCATTCTGGAAAATCCTTACTCAGTGGCTAAAATGAAAAGGATCAGTAAAAAATCATTCCCAGTCTTTCTATGTTCTGTCATGGATCCTTTTAGCTGCTGCTGCACAAGAAATAATGAGAGACTGTAATAAGTCATCTCCTTTGCTACAAGAAGCTATAATTTTGATTTTTCCCATGTCTGGAGGACTGTTTTTTCTGTTGTGACTTCACTTTCAAATTTAGACACCACTGCACCAAAATTACAAATTTGATTGTTGAGAGCTAGAAATTAGTAATGGAAGTTGTACTTTCTCAGAAGCAATAATAATAATAATTAACTGGATTTTAATTCATATGTATCTACAGAAAAAAAATCAGAAAACAAAAATTAAACACAAAATGTAACATTTATGTCTTGAAATTTTTTTGCAAGCAGAAGTAGTTGATTTGGTAGAGTTTAGTGGAACTAGTAAGAAAATGTAGGAATGTAGTGAATATGAAGAAACAAGGAGATGGTGGATTGCTTAATATTCTAATAATTTCATTAACAGCTTTCAGTCAGGAACACTTGTTTTGAGGTTTTGAGTAATTCTGCTTGGATTCTTGAGCAATTTACAAGCTATGCAAACCTAACTGGTCTTTTTTTCTTTGTCTGATTTAATTTTGGAAAGAAAAGTAACATGAAGCAGTATAATTACACTTGGATTTAGAAATTATATGTATTAAAGGTAGGAAATTCTAAGATATTGAATGTTCATTGGTAACTTTTCACCTGGTGATCATTCCCCTGGCATATTACTTAGATAAAATTTGCCTTTTTTCTGTTTGCTTTCTATATTCAAATATTCTGCTTTTCCTTCTCTTTTTTTTCTCACTAATACTAATCAGCATTCTTATAAACTCTGATATAATAATTAGCATGCAGCATTAGAAGAGCTAATATGAGGTATAAAAGTATATTGTATTTAAGTTCCTTATTTAAGTCTACATATGACAATATTTTTTTATGTGAGCTTGCTTTCTACATGCACAAGTTTTCTTAAGATAGTTGGGATTTTTTTCTTTCTGTAAAATAAAATGCTTTCATAAGGGTATGAAATATTAAATTTTGGATAAATAAATCACCCATTCAGTCACTGATGAAACTGTTTAACAGAAGTCTGCAGTCTATTTCTGATTACTGCTGGTTTCTTCAGTTTTTCAGTTCTTCACTGATGAATTTGGGTTATGTGGGATGGAACATATTTGTTGTTGCTCAGAAGAAATGTGCCAGGGTATTTTTTTCTCTGTCTTTTGGAGTTTTTTTGTTGCTAACATAGTTATAGAAAATAAAAGGGTCAGCTATTAGGAACTTGATATTTTATAGCCCTTTCTTGACTTTACTCTGCCTAACTTTTAAGAAACTACTTCACTTTTTTCTTTTTAATCAAGATCTATAAAATCTCAATTTCCAATTTATGTATACCCTGTGCAGTCATGGCACTTTTCTTTGATATATCTGTACTACTTGCATATCAGACAGATTTTTAAACTTTGTACCACACTTAAGTTATAAGGCGTGTGTTCCACAAATGCACTAAAGCCTGTGCTTGTCATGGAGCTATTGAACAACAAATGTGCTTCAGCACTTTGATGACTGAATGAAATCTAAAGCTGCTTCAAATGAGCACATACCTCAATGTTTCTTCAAAATTAGACATTATAAAAGTACATTTTAATGTCTACTGAAAAGTGGAAAAGATATCAAAATGTTGATAGGAATGATGAGAGCAGAATGAGCAATCCTGTTATCCTATACATACCACATTTAAGGCAAACACCTCTCCTCACCGAGTGTTTATTGTAGGTTCCTAATATGAAATTCTATGTGTCTGCCTTAATATGGTTAGGGAAAAAAGTTGTTTTTAAAATTGTAATTACTTTCCTATCATGCTCCTATATAGAAGGAACGCCAGTTCATGGTTTGAAAGAATGTCCTGAGTATTTGGTAGGTAACTTGGAGCAGAAGCAGCAGCAGAGGGCTGTGTTGGTGGTTATGTCTGGGTAGACTAAGCAGGTGCTAAACCTTGTGATCCCCTTGGAGGAAATAGTGACTGTATGCAATCTCTCAAAAGAGAGAGTACTGGAGGGGAATGTTAGGCTAAAAACCCAATCACTTGGTGTCTTCTCCTCCAGGGATATGCTGCTTTTCAGATTATAGGGTCCTGATTTGCACAAACTCTGCAAAGCAAATTCTTTGGTCTTTTCTCTATAATGCTGACATTGAATTTTTACAAAGGTTGTAGTTCTATTTTCAAAGACTTGGCTTGGACTCCAGCTCCTCAACACAAAGCACTACAGAGTAAGTGGTGCCTCTGCACCATGATCGGGTTTCCTTTTTAAGACATTGGCAAAGGCTTCCCAGTAGCTGTTGATCCCAGCAGCTCATGTAAATCCTGCATGTACCCCATTCTCCTCAGTTATTTGCAGCACAGAGGCTATATTACAGCCAAGTCCTCTAAGGTTCTTCTCTTCTTTAAGCAGCAGAATGCATCCATGTTTTCTCAGTCTGCTTACATCAGTGTGGGATTTGGCAGAGGATCCACCCAAGGAACAGGCTGAGGGTCTTCTCTCCTGTATTGGTTTTCTTTGGAACAGCCTACAATTAGTTTCCATTCCTCATACACAACTCTGGCTCCTCAGCACACTAGAGAAAAATTAACACACAGAGGTGTTCTTGTCCCCTTATGCTTAGCTTCCATTCCATTGTGAGCCACATAGCTTCACTTTTTCTACCCTTTTTCCCCTCTTAGGATTCTTCTCCTGAAGAACAGCAGCTCCAAAGCAGCAATCAGTACAAAAAAATTTGTAATTATACGACCTTATGTAAATGAGACTCATCAACCCCCTGCAACATGATTTACTTATGTCAATGAATGCTTAAGCAAATGTTGCCTCTGAACAACAACTTCAAACATACCCATCTCATGTGACTACTATCAGTCCCCAAAACCTCTTTGTTTTGGGTTTTGTACCAGACCAGAACAGTCATGCATTTGCAGGTCCTACCTGTCTTGTCTAGCAGGTATTAATTAAATAGCAAAACAGACTCCAGAAACAAAATTTTACCTTTGCCCTCTTCCATCTAATACCATTTGACATAAATTACTACCTATTGTATTGTGCCATGCTGCATCAAAGCAATCTCCCACTTTTACTAGATAACTACCCTTACAGCAAAGCTGTGATGTGCACAATAAATCCAATTTTTTCCTGTCTTGTAAATCACTGGATTTAGATTTTTCAGGTGAATGGTACTGTGGTGACAGCAGTGGTAGCCAAGAGGTAAGGCCTTGTTTCCTTTGCATGGATCTTCAAAGAAGCTTGGGAATATTATGATTTATTATGATGACTCTTGTAAGACGGTAATAAAGACCACATTCTTCTGCCTTATAGGCTATTTGGAAAGAGAATTTGATGATCTTAGAGAGGTTCTGATTTTTAGAGAGAAGGTGCCACAAAACTAAAACCTTTCCCTCATACTATGCAAGATGGTATTTCAATGGTGTCACCTACCTTTTTTCAAAATAAAACTGGCGAGCAATTTCAGAGTCATTCATTCTTAAACTTACAGGAAGCCCCAAGAAATGTCTAATTTGTCACTAGTATAGTAAATCACAGAACCTAATCCAGGCAGATCTGATCCACACATAATAAATTATGACTGAATTTAAGAATTTTTGTCCACAGAAAAAACTCAGATTTGCACTGATTCTTCAATAAAAGAACATCACAAGTATGACAAACAAATCATTTATCAGAGAGAAAAATATTCATTTAAGGATAGATTATTTTCTTCAGTGCTGCCACAAAAACAACTTAAAATGTCCCCTTCAGCATGTGGTACAATTAATCTGAACTACTTCTTTTTCAATTACATTGGCTAAAGAGTCTTTAGATTTCTATGTCACCAAATATCCTTATTAACCTATTTTCAAGTCACTTCCACACTCACCCAAAGTAGAGTGTAGAGAGATTGTGTGAAAGACAGATACGTGCACAAGAAGGTAACTTGAATTTCTCTAATCTTGCTTCAAGCTGGACACATGCAAGCAACCTCTGACCTGGGAGCCATGTGGCTGCTTTAACATTAGCATCTTTTTGGGTCCATGCCAGTGTGAGCTACAGAAATGCAGGGTTAAGTGGCTCAGGCACATCACTGTGCTAATCCACCACTATTCCTTAGTACTGATAGTACAGTACTCAGCAGCTATGTGGCTAGCACAGGGTAGAAGTGAAGTGACTGCCTTCACATGCAAATGTCTGTGTAGTCTTTTCTCCATAAAGATCGGCTAAGAGTGGGTCTGATTCAAATGCTTTGAAGCTGCCCTGTATGTTTTTTCACTTGAGACCAGTGAGGTTGTTGCAGACATCTCACTGGGACAGAAACTTTGTGGCTGCCCACCTTGAGACTGACTGTAAAATGCTGGCTTTGATCTCAATGCCCTGAATTACCAGAGCTCTAGTTATAGGTGAAATTGCCTCCCCATGCAGTCAGCCACAGCTGAGCTGGAGGAGGGGATGAGGGTGGGACTGTGCTCTGTGAAAACAAGATCCCACAGTTCAGCTTCCTAGTTTTGAACAAGCATCTACAGAACACAAAACTAACTAAAATTTTAAAGTTTTTGTCATATCAAAATGGATCTGGGCATTTTCAGAATCAGCAAAAAGCAAAAATTCTGAGGGTGTTCTGAAGTTCGTTTTCCAAAGCACAAGATTCTTAGAACGTCTCAGCAATGCTATTGTACAGTTTATTTATGTTGTAGCAGGAAGGTAATATTGCCCTTTTCTCTAAATTATTTGGAAATGATTGAACCATTTTAATGAAATTTTCCGAAATAAGTCAGCCCAAGATACTTCATCTGGGAAAGTTCAGCCCAAACAGTTAAAGGTTGGCAAAGTTTTTAAATTACTTAAAACAGTGTCTTATAGTGGTAGACTTTGGGCAGCCCAGCTGTATTTGTCGCTACCAACTCTGCCCAGACTCCCTAAACTGTCAGAAAGTGTTTGTGTTTCAGAACGTTATTTGTACAGTCTATTTGAATTGGCATGTGTTTGTTTTCTAGCTGCCAGTATTACATTTTGTTTGAGATAAGTGAGGTGCTGAAATTGCAGCTCAGAATGTGCGTGCCTTGTAGCAATTTCAATTTATATCACAACTGTGACAAAGCAAGGGGATTCACATTTTTTATTTTCTATTTTGAGGGTAGGGAGTTCTGTGCTGGCCAAACCAAGGTCTGCAGCACACACTGACCAAGTGAAGGCTGGTCTGGGGTGCCTTGGCAGAGTGTTGGCTCCAATCCACATGGAGTGAGGCCTCAAGCAGGTGCACAGAATTTGAGTACTCACCTGTTGGAAATGTTTGGTCCAAGTATTTAGATTCTGTGTGAGTGAGCTGACTGGGAAGCATGAAAGACACATCAAACTGTGAGGTGTGACGTTGTTCTGTGTTAGGGGCTGAAGTATTGATCATATCGCTGTGCCTCTCACACAAATCCTGTTGGTGATAGGGGTGCTCTTGTTTTTTCTATTGCCTCCTTGCAGAGTTCTCATCTATCAGGCTGGCAAAGGGAGATTTCTCACTCAGTGAGTTGTGTGCAGTTCCAGGAGACATTCTCAGTGGTTACTGTAGAGGTCTGAATGGGCACAGAGGATCTTTTGTTCCTCCCAAGGAACCAATGGTGAATTGATTTACAACTGAATACCAAACACACAAGCTTAAAGGTAAACCTGCCACTTCCTGGCTAGGAGACAAAAAAGAAATCACCTTTCTTCTCATAATCATCAAAGATGGAGAATGAAATTTTTTAAAATCAAAATATGTATAGTTTAGATGTATATATATTAGCATAGACACATACTTTGAAGGTATGTGTACAAAAATAAATATTTTTTTCAAAGGATTTCAAATTTTCTTTAATTCCGATTCAATGCAGTACATTGTCAAGGAAAAAAGATTCAGATTGTTGCTTCAGGTTAAGAGACATGCAGAATTATAGAAAATAGAAGCATTTTATTTCACGTTGTTTTTTTCATTTAGTTTTATAAAGACGAACTGAATAGAAAGTTTAAAATTCAATGGGAAAAGTTTCACAAGATGTTCAATCTCATAGAAATCGTGGACTTTCTTTTCCCACAGAATTCCAGGATCCTGAAAAGTTACCAGAAAACTGGAAAAATTATCATTCTTTAATGACTCATTTTAGTTTTGATAGACATATTCTGACAGAAATACCTGCTTTTGAGTCTCTGCACACATAACTAATTATAGAAGTTGAATTAATCCTAACAGATATGTGTTCATATAAAAGACAAGAGAACACAGTGTGAGGAATATTCCTTGTATGGCTCTGAATGTCCATGGCAATCCCCATTTCCACACAGCTGATCACAGTAACGAGGCCATGGCAGCACACAGGGCTGTGCACGTCCTCTCCCAACACAGGTACAGCTGTGGCTGAAATGTGCTAGTTGAAATATCAAGCAGCTGCATTATCTCTTTATCTTATCACTCACCTGGGATCATTACTAAGCTCATGAGTCCCCTATGCAGGTGTGCTCTCACAATATTTTTGGTAGATATGCTCTTCAGATGATGATACCTGTGTAGATTAATTGGATCATTCCAAACTGTTTTCATATTGGTCTGGAGGTCTGGATGATAATAGTTCCTTCCTTATGTCTGTGCTCTATTTTCACGTGAAATGGAATTTCAGTCCTTTCACTAGACATCGAATATTGTTCATAACAGAAATAATATTTCATGATCTAGGATATGGTGTAGCTCTAGGTATGTTTGAAGTTACACTTCTTTATTTGGACATCTTTCAAATATTGTCACTGCATAAATTTTTCCATATTTCCAAATTTTTTGTAATTTTTTTCAAAGGATTGTGATGCTCTGTCTTTTTCAAATGCTTAGAAAACAATGGTTAATAACATTGTATTTTTTTAAAATTAGGCAAAAATTTCTGTTAAAAGACAGAGTTTTCTTCTGTTTGCCAAATCTTTCTTTGGTCTGAAATCCCACATGCCTGTATCAAGCTACACTTCCTGGGAAAGTCTGAGCAAAAATGCTTTGGCATGGGAAGATTAAATGGTATTTTCTGAATTAAAATATTCTGGTAATTGTACTGGCAGAGCTACAATGGCCTAAAGCAGTGTGGAGATAAGGAGTGCAATGTCCTTTATCTCTGCATTGTTACGAGTGCTCCAGTAAAGCCATTTGAAATCTGGGCAGTATTGTGAAAAATTCCTAGTGTTCTGTCTACCCTGAGCAGGTATTTCTATGCCACTGGACTGAATGCATTTTACGCTGTAAAACAACTAAATGGTTCTTTCCAAGGAAGAAATAGTAGGAAGTTTCCTGAAAAAAAATGAGGATGTAAAACTCTCCCTTGTTTTAAGTTAGGTTGGGAATGCCCATGTCCAGATCTTCTCTCAGTATTAGTGGGATCCCAGCATTAGTGAGATCCTATGCTTCTTGAAAAGTTGCTGTCAGAGGTTAAACTCTTAGGTTGGTGGTTGAGGATCCCACCGGGCTTCTTGGAGGAGTGATGGTGTTAACTGGGGCATCAGTCAGTACTGCCTTTACACCTCTTCTGTCTTTTCCCCTCATAAATGTTTTCTTTGGCATCATTACTTGCAAAAGGAAGTGTCAAATAAAAAATAAAAAAAAAAAGAAAAGAAAAGAAAAAAGAGAAACAATAGTGCAAACAATGCTAACACAGTTATGTGCTCTCCAGGCCCTCACCCTTCAGTAGGACTGATCTTTCTTCTCTCCTTCTTTCACTGTCCTCTCATTCAGCCTCACCTGTTGCAACTCACAGAGTGGGACTTCTTCCCCCATCACACACCTGGGCACACGCAGGACTTCTCCCTCCCATGCTCCTTCCTCCTATGCCATGGGAAAGCCTGGTCATCCTCAGCCACGGCAGGGTTTTCCTGCTGTGGTGTCTCAATACTGCACACTGCTGCAAAACAAAGAAAATCTAGTCCTGGCGTTAAGAAATCTTGTGCCCCTTGACACAGAGACTCCTGACCATCTCTTTCTATTTGGAAAACTAGTGGAAACAGCAACATCTGAGGAGAGTGCAACAGGTGTCCCTGAACCTCAGAAGTATTTCCATTTAATTACACAGCCAGGGATTGTGGGGCTCATAAAGTTTCCGTATTTGCACCTTTGTTTGCCCTTTCGCTTGCTTAGAAACGCTGCAGCTGCAGAAAGATTTAAGAAAATCTTTTCACCTTATAAAAACTGGAAATATCAAACCCTGGCGGGGTATCTAAAAGGTGAGGTTCTGGTGTAAGAATTTATTTAACTGGCATTTTTAAAAGCGAAAGTAATAAACAACATGGAACCTCATTTTTGTATATCCTGTCAGGTTTTCAGGTGTATTGAAATGAGAGCTGAGCGAATACTGCTAAAAGGACATTTAAACATTCATTCAAAGGCTTCACATGGCTGTGGTAAGATTTTATGGGCTTTGCTAAAACATACAAATGAAAAAGTTAGTTGACAGGGAAATAGCAACATTTAAATAAATATTCTGAGAGTTTCTGTAGAGCACACCTGAAGGCATATTCAGTTGAGGCAACACCGGTTGCCAACAGTAAATATTTATATTTGCTTGAGGAAATGCAGGCCATTTTGTGAAATACTGATTTAGATGCTGTATCCATCAGGGTATATTCTGATCTGACATGATCAAAGAATCTCTAGGTGAAACCGTGACACACTCAAGAGATATTTATGGAAAGCCAAATGCCAACTCCCTGCAAAACTGTGCAGCCTCAGTCCATTCACAAAATTACTGAGAGAGAGCTCTGAGCTCATGAATAGATAGATAATGTCTCTAAGTTACAGAAAAACATGAGTTCAGGTACTGAATGAAAAATGGAGAACTAGCCTGGTTAAAAATACATTATTTTTGTATCCCCTTTGATGCTACTAAGCAATCACAAGTAATGAAATTTTATTTAACTATTAAGTATCAGATTTTTTGGTCAGAATTACATTGGATGCTCCTTTTTCCCTTAAGACATTTAAAAACATTCCAATATTTCCTTCTCTATCACAAAAATTTCTATCTAGAAACTTTTGTTCTACTCACCTGATTACTTTTAGATTATCCAACTCCCTGCAACCACTTAAGAAGTAATGAAGTGCTTCTTAGAACCTTGCGTTATTTTCCATCAGCTCACTTCATGCTTTTCAGCACAAGTTGGAAGGAACTTAAGTCACTTAAAAGTTAATGCTGAAGAGAACCTAAATATGTTAGCCCTTAGCAATGGTTCTGACTGAGGCATATGAATCCCGGTTTATAATTCTTAAATGAGACCACAGCTCAAACTCTGCTACATTTACCTTCAAAATATACTTCAAGAACTATTTCAGGAAGGAACCAAAGATATGCTGTTTCCTTGTAAATAGTAGTTAGATTACACTAGTAAGATATGTACTCAGGGAAGTATTAGGAACATTTCAAAAATAAATATGTCTGTACTGTCATCCCTTTAGAAATATATTGCATGTCTTGTGGGATTATTTTTCAAAACAAGTTTATAATGTTTTGCTTTTTTAATTCAGTACAGACATATACAGGACTGGCACTAGTCATTTTAGGAATCTTTTATGTCTTTTCATGGCTTTTGACTGTAGATGAAAGAATTCTGTCTCTTTGAAGGTTGCACAAGTCATAAAAGTACAACTATAGCACATTTAAGTCTGTTCTTGAATAGCAGTAAATGGATTTCTCTGTCTGTGTGTATGTATCCATGCTCACTTGAAATACGCCTCCATGCATATATTTTGCAAAGAGAAGGAATGAAATTTGGGTACAAATTGTACCCCTGTTCAGTAAATTTAAAGCAGTGACTTCATCTTAGGAAAGGTTATGGAGATTTACAGATATGGATGGAGAAACCTGTCATTATTTGAACAGAATGACAAGAATTTGAGTGGAAGTTTAAACTATGAGATATTCATTTAATTGTACTCAAGATGAAACAATTTCATAAATTTATGCTGCATTTTTGCCATCAAGGGCAATATGCTTAACCTATTCAGTGTTATTTTACTACAAATTCCTGGCAGATTTCCCTTTCAGAGTCTCATCAGCTACAATGCTAAGGACACTGGGATCATACATTTATTCACAATTTTTTAAAACACATGACCATAAGCTGGATTTTACAAGCTTGCTTTTCTTAGTACTTTTGTTGTACTAATAACAGATCTGAAACATCTATTTTACGTTAAAGAAACAGCGTATCTGAAGTATCAACAAGAGGATACTATGGGTGTATGCATATTTTCATGTGTCTGTGTCTTGGAAAGAGCTTGTTGAATGGCAAAAGCTTGCTAATAAATACTACCTGTTTTTCCCACAGTTTTCTTTTTCTTCAATTTCACCTGTCTCTGAGAGAGTTGTAGCTCTTTACAGAGTACACAAACCCCACACTTCTTTTTTTTTTCCTAAAAGAAAGCTTCACTTAGATTACCCAGCCCAGGTCTGTGTGTTCATCCAACCAAAATAACATCTCCTCGGAGCATTAATTTCATTTCTTTTTTCATATTAGCTGGATCAGCCATAGGGAAAGTGGAAGGAACAATCTTAGATATAAGGTTTTTATTTGTCTCTTTCTGGTCTTTCAAATTGGTGGGGGAAAAAGTGGATGGCACGAGTTTCATCAGCAGCTCTCCCTTACTTGGCTTCATTTTTATTTTGTCTGGCACGAAGCAATGAAGCCTGTGTGAGTTATTACTGTCTCATGTCTCAGTACACAATTAATTTTTTTCCCATCCCAAACTGCCAGGGCCCGGCTTTCATCCAATCTTTACAAAAAGGCTTCTGTGTGAGGGGGTGGTTTTCATTCTTTTTCCAATCATGAAGGCAGTAGTGCAGAATTTTCTTATTTTAGGATCTCTCCTTCTGAAGAAGAGAAAAAAAATCTTAAATTAGTAAGTTCTAAAGTCACGTTGTCCTGTAAGCAAGACGACTTTTTTAGAAGGGTCAGTGTATGACATAACTTTTTCCTACCTGAATGCTATCATAGGTGTTAATTTCCCATCCTGCATTCTTTGCTTGGTTTATAGAAAGGTAAATTCATGCAAGTAATTGCCTCTTGGAATCTTTATATTAAATTGCAGGTTTTGACATCTAATTAACTCTTATTAACTGGTCTTGAAGTTATTATCTTTAAAAATCTGAGCCTTTAATATACTGGCCCTTAGCTTTATAAAACTTCCTATAATTAATTTACCTACAAATTTCTTTTGTCATCAGAGGAAAATGTCTGGCTTTGCTTTGAAAAGTCTCAACTGATGCTCTGCATTTTAAGTCCCTATAGGATACCAATGCTCTGGAGTCAACATAAGAAATTACCCTTCTTCAAAAAATGTAGTCTGAGACCTCATTCAAATTTGGGCTTCTATAATGGAGGCTTGACAAAAAGAACCCAAAAAAGTATCTTTTGCACAGACTCTACAGTAATTCCAGTATTCAGATCCTGAATAATGTAGATTATCCACTTGGTCTGCGAACAGGTCTTCTATTTTGTATTCTTTCTATTTCTATATTTTTAGTATTCCTGTGGAAACCATCATGGTGGTATTCACTGTTTACACTTCCTTTCTAGCTGATATTTCTCAGAAATGTATAAGAGCACTGTGGCAGCATATTGGGAAAAAAAGAAGGTGGAAAGTGAAGATGGAAAGTGAAGAGCATGGAATACATGAAACTGATTAGAAATGTAACAAAACTGCTGCCAAACTTGCTAAAAATCAGGTCAGTTATGATAACCAGTTGGCAGTACTTGGTCCTGTGCTTAAAGTTGTAACATCAGGAATAGTCATCCAATTCTATGTAATTCTTGAGCTAGATGATACGTGTCTATTCCTACCAGTGAATTTCCATAGCTGCTTGAATCATCTGGATATGCTTCGGTTGTCACATCTTTGACCACGTTAACCAATTAGATTTCCATTAAGCTTCTTTCTGCACACTAAATACTTGCCTGCCTATCCATGGATGACATCTGAATACAACCCAAAGGTACAGACTCTTTCAGTGGCACAGAATGGATATGAATGTAGGAAGAGAGTAAAACTGTAAATCATGTCCGGATGTATTAGAAAAATTTTGAGATACATGAATCCCTTCTGAAAACTGGTTTCAATCTTCTGTATTTTTATACTCTTAACAACACCTAAAAGGCACAGTTCATGTCTTGACACCTACATTCCTCTCTGGAGCCCATCAAACAACTACTACAAACCCATCATCTATGCCACCCTAGAACATGTTGGAAGAGTCCTGAATTTTCCATTTCACTTCTGAGAAGTTTTAAACTTCTACACATTGCTTGATGAATGAAAGAACAGTTAAAATACTGACTTGAACAGACACAAAAAAGATTGAAAGAACACAGATTTCCCCAGCTTATGAAATTTTACCCCAGTGATGGGAGTGAAGATTCAAAGATTTCTGGCAGAGTGTAATGACCAGGTTGCCTCAAGTACCGACCTTACCACGAGCAGCAGGTTAGACTAAGTAAGATCCCTTCCAGCCTGAACTATCCTCTGGTTCTGTGAGTCTTTGGGACTCCAGTTCCAGAACATGACTGAGGATTATGAAACCAAATCTTCCTGTAACCAGAAAAAGCCTTTGTCTTCAAGAAAGCAACACATTAACAATGCAACGTTTTTTCCTGATGATCATCTGCTTAAGGAGCTTCCTGTTGTGAGTACTGGGTTTTGTGGCTCTCATTCCTGTGATGCTGATCTGCCAAGCACAGTTTAGAGTGTGTAGTTAGAAGTTTCATTAGGTGGTGAAAGAGCTCTACACCACTAACCCCTCTGCTTGCTTACATTGCTGCTTCAAATGAGGTAGTCATGTAGTTTGCTGAAGCCTGTAAAATCATACAACTCCTAATCATTCCAACCTTTTTTTTTCTTGGGCATGTAATTTTTGCTTTCCAGAAATGCACATATTACACAAATGCTAGTGCTGACATATTCATTGCCACATTTCAAGTTTCCATTTCCAGTAAATACATCTAATCATTAATAAAAAAATCAAGACAGAAAAAGTAAAGAACTACCTCAGATTAGGAACTGAAAAAATATAAATAAATAAAAC
>WAAE01044655.1:0-25774 GCA_013400495.1 Nicator chloris | reverse complement strand
TGATCCTTGTTCCCCATACCTGAAATTGAACATGATCATTATCTTGTGCTGTGAACATGAATAATACTCATTTTCAGCGAAGCAGTCAGTTCATGTTTTAATGGTAACAGGGCGCTTGCATAAAGTCTTATTGTCAGCTTCTTTATTTTAAAGTAATTGCTGGGCTTTATTATAACTTCCTGGAAGAGGAGGCTCCAGTCTCTTGAGGTATGTTCCCAGACTCTTTAAGGTTCTGCTAGGTGGTTTTGTTTTGGTATGAAGTTAAATCAGTGCAGAATTGGGCAGTGCAGATTATAAAGCACAGCACTGCAAGGCGTGAGCGGCTCGTAAATCTTCTGAAGCATTTTGTCATAGGTAGAGGCATTGATGGAACAAGATGTAATATGCAATCAGCTATGACAGTAAATAACTGGATGATGCCAAGAGAGGTCCAGATACCTGTTTCTTGACTGCTTTCAAAAACTAGTCAAATATGGAATTAAAAATTGGGAATTGTATTAAAAAAAAAATTAGCAACTCTTGAGGTACAAGCCCTGCCTATAAATGTTCTGGTTACTTTCTGTAATTATGCTACTGGTTTTTTGGTGTTGAATTGCCTTTTTATGCCACTTTCAGTAAACAGGACGAGTGTTTTAGTTATACCATCTGGCTAGTGAACAAAGAACAGCATGATACTTGCCAGTGATACTATGAGCCATGCTCTTGGTTTACGTATATCAGTGGGAAAGATTTTGCTGTAATAAATTTTATGAAAAATGCAAATATTTGCTTATTACTGGGAGTGTGCAATATTGGGTGGTGAGCTGTTAAGAACTCCCTTAGTCCTGTTTAACCTGATGTTGAAGGTGAAACTTCATTCCCTGATGCCAGAGAAATTAATGAAAAGTGAAAAGGAAGCTTCTCAACAAGATAGAACAGAAATCAACTTGGGCATTCACAAAGTAAAAGGAAATGGTATGTTTTCTAACCAAAAACCATGTCCACGTCCTTGTGAGAAAGGCCAGATCATATACTGGCATTATGTCCTTAGCAGACTGATAGCATGTTATCTTAATTTGGAATGAAGCGGCAGGTTTCTGACAAATGACTGTCACATGAGTTCATTGTACTCTTACTTGGGTGTGTGAGGAGGAGAAAGTTCTTGGTTTGCAGTCCTGAGCTGCACCTCTTCAGGAAGAGATGCCTATCCTACCATAGGCTGGTGATCCATGCCATGATCTGGCATAATGCTGTGCCCAGGTTGCAGCAGAGGAACTTCTGGCATGTGTGACAACTTGGTGTTTGTGCCAGAACTTCTGGTGTGTTATTAATTGGCTTGATGTGTTGAGCTTTTCTGTCAGCTTCAGATGAAGGTAATTATGAATATGGTGCATCTCATCATTTTAGAGTTAGATGCAGTGTTACCTCTGATCTTGTGGAAGGATTGTTCTTTGGGAAGGATTCTGTATTTATTTAAGGTTAAATAATTTGAAATTTTCTGGTACTGGAAGACTGAAAGGAAGGTGTAGATTGTGAAGAAAATGCAGGAGACAAGGAGACCCTAGAGTTACAGCTTGCTGACCTCTTCACAATAATTAAGGTTTAATTTTAATAGCAAGATATTCCCTATGTCACTATTAACCTTAAGCACAAACTCTACATTAAGACATTGTTTCAGGAGGTGTATTTTTCATGACTGCAGAATATCTTTTGCTGTTTATGAGGTGCAGGATGCTATCTGTTAAATTGTAGGGACTAGATAGTGTATTTGCTTTTCTATTTACTGCTGAAGTTTCACTGGTAATAGTGATCAACTGCATCTGGTCCTTTCTGAGTTCTACCTGCCAGTATAATAGAAGTCAGCTTACTTGTGTTGAGGAAGAGGAAATAGGCTTGAAAACCTGTGACATTACTTTTCTCACATTGCCCCTCTCCAGCCATCCACTGAAATAGTTGTATTTTGAAGTCATCACATCACTGTTCACTGATGATAAGTCTGGAGGCCTTGCATGTATTGGTAAACATGTCTGGGAAACAATACTGCAATATTGCTCACAGGGATCCTAGAATTTTTATTAAACCCTTTAGTTTAATAGTTTGTTGCAATGCAGCATGCTGTATGGTTTTTCAACATTTGCTTCCTTGGAGTTGTGACAGCATTACAGGTTTTGCATTAATAATCTATAAATATGACCTAGCAGCTGAATAGATAATTGTTCTGGTGTCTTGGACTTACGGGTCTGTCGGCTAAAGCAATGGTTATAGATCTATTCCAGCAGCAGGAGAACAGAACAATAACAAGGAGCAGGTTTTTCTCAAGCCTGGATTGGCATAAACCAGAGCTAACATTTAGAAGCCAGCCTCCCAATGTATATGCTCAGAAGAATGGAAGAAAATAAGAGCTTACAGTTAGTACCCTGAGTTCTCCATACTGGTGGCCACCTTCTAAAGATGAGTACTTAAGGACCGCTGAGGAACAAGAGAACTGGCTTCTTAAAGGACAGTCTTCTCTTTCCCCATGTATTTTAGATTTATGTGCTTTTTCTCAGCATACCATCTGAAACTCAGGAGGATGTTTGCTTTCATCTTTGCACATCTAGGAGTAGCTTGCAGGAGAGCACGCTTCTGGGCTACTGTCTGTACAGCCCAAAATTAAGAACTGGATTTAATGAGACCAGATCATAATTTGAACAAAAGGTATCCTTTTATGGATTTCCCAAAGTAGCAAAGCTATTTCCAAAACGCCTTAGTCTAGCACTCTCTGGCCAATGAAATTCTAGCCATGCTGTCTTTAGTAGATGTTCTAGCCAACTGCAAAATCTTAATCACAAAGGATGGCTTTTTCAAGGGCCAGTACATTTTGGATCAAGGACCTTGTGCAAGAGACACCTGTCTTCAGGTATCACTGTGGCTGTTAGTGGGAGAGCTGTTCAGTTTATGGGGTTGTCCTCTTGTACATGTCAATACAGAGCTCTGACTCACTCAGCAGTACTTCTAATTTAGTTCTGTGCAAAGTATTGAGTATTAAAATTCCTGCCTTGTTACCTCAGCTCTGTGAAGAATGTAAACATTAGTGATCAGGAGCAAAGTAAAGACCACATAATAAAAAACTTTATGGATACAAGGAATCTAGTTATCAGAACATATTAGATCGTTCATATATTTTTCTCAATTGTGTTAATTAGCAAACTGATTTATGTAGTAAGTCTTCTCTCAATGAAGCTTTCTGCTGATTTCAAATACCCTATGCTGCCCTGAAAAAAAGCAGGTCTATTCCTCCCTTCTGCAAGCAGGTAAGTTGTATAATACCAGGCATTCCTACATGATCCAACAAATGTTGAAGTGAATAATGGAAGATGCTTTATTAATTTCTTCGCCATCAAGGACAGTGCAAAGTGTGTGAATTTTTACTGTATGTGAGCCAGAGTCAAACTGTTCCACAAGAGAAAACAAGCCTCTGGCATTAAAAAAAATCTCACCTTCATACTGATTTAAGTGATTGCTGTGAGAATCTGAAACCAGATGGAATGAGCTATGTTCACCTCCAACTCTCTGCTTGTTTTGGGTAGTTGCAGATGTCAGTCACACAAGCTAAGCAATGACAAAATTCCTCTTGAAAATGCTATGTTGGTTGGTTAGGGCTTTTTTCTGGGTGCATTTTTTTTTCATTCTGGACCTGCACTCTATAACTGGTGCCCAGGATTTCTTGTTGCTTAAGCACTGTGGAAAAATGTTTTTCATTAGCTCAGGAAGTCCTAGAGTAGTGCTAGAGAATATCTACTGCCTGATCAACAGTCTCTGCCGAGTAAGAAATAATCCTAGATATGTTTTTGCTGTCTCATTTTGGTCTGATTTGATTTCTGGTGCTAAGTATGCTCTGCAGTTCTGATGATGTTACACCAAATAAAGCTTAGCACTTTGTGTGACAGTGATGCGTGCATATCAGTAGCAGATAAAATGGCTCACAGGAAATTCTTAAAGCTCTTTTCTGTTACCTTATGGATCTATAATGTCATATCCAGTCCATCATAGAAACTCCTACTTGTCTGTTAGAAGTTTGATTCTAACAAATTTCATACGCCTTACCTCAGTATTTCTGGTAATAATGTTGTGTGGGCTTCTATGATGAGATAATTTTGTGAAGACATTCGAGTTCTCAAGACCATGCACTCATGCCAAGGTGGTTGAAGTTTCAGTGAACAAGATATCCCTGTAGTCTAGCTTTGGAGATGACACAGTCCTTGCCTCTTTTTAACATTTACAATATCTTTTTTCAGACTGTTCTTGAAATTTTAACTGTAACCCTTGCAGGGTTATAAAAACTTTTAATCAGAGTGTCAATGCTTGATCTGCCCGTGGTTCAGCCCCATCAACTAGAGCATATGCTGAACAGAACCTTCAGTGTTTTGTGAATCTGTCTTTTCACTGTATCTAAGTATTATGTATTCAGTGCCTTGATTGGATGCTTACATTCTGAGACTAATATATAAATATGACTGATAAGAATAAGACTCATTATTCTTACAGTTCTGCTGAGTGCACACAAGAATCCACACTGATTTTTGGAACTGTTACTTGCTTTGCAGTAATTGTGGCTTAGTACTTGAACTCAACATGCTTAAAGAAGTTATTAAACATCTCACCTTCTTCCCTATTAGCCAGACTAAATTTCAGCTTATTAGCAGGAACTATTGTGCGCCCATATTCACAGAGAGAGGTGATAGAGTATATGACATATCTTGTCTGGATCAATGTGCTTTTTTAAAGTGATTAAATTTGCAGGCATGAGACGTGCTTATCTACAGCAGGGGGACAGACACTTCAGAATATGTAACAGCTCTTCTTGTAAAATTTTTTAACATCTTAAGATGTTAAATCTATCTTAATGACTGATTAATTTGTAGAGTTACAGTTGAAATTGTGTGTGTAAGGAATGGAGGCAAAAGGAGGTTGCCTAATAAAATTCTCAGCCTGAGAAAAAGAGCTACACACAGTTTTCTCTCTTCCTTCTACGTACCTGAATATTCTTATGTCCTAGCCAACGTAACTGTTCAAATATGTGTGAATAGTTGACCAGCTTTGTGTAGAATTATGCAGTTTTTGTGTTAAGCTTCTCCCCTTCCTGAATAAATAGAGTCAAGTTCTTTAAAAAGCCTCTTGATGTTTAGCCTTCAGAGAGATGTAAGTGCTGACTTGTGGACAGCTTGCCTCCAAATAAACCAGTGGGCAACCCTGAGTGCAGAGGCAGGGGCAATCTGGTGTTACTGGGGAAAAGCATTTAATTGACATTTCACTTGGGGCATTTAAGAGTTTAAGCCCCTAAATCCTTTAAAATGCCATTCTTTTTTCTTATTTCTTGCTATGCAGATTACTAGCACTTCCTGTGGATTAGAGGGGAACAAATTTTTTCCAGTGCTGCTTTTGCCTATTTTCCTCTTTCACTGTATGGCTCCACATTTGTTTTTGAGGTTTTTAACCTGTGTCTCTGACATGGTGGAGTTTTATATTGACTCATGCTGTTCTTCAGTTTTTCTGTATCAGTTCCTTGAGTAGTCTTTTCTCCATATCCACTTGAAGTAAATTTCTGCAAAGCTGCAGGAGGCACAATTTTGAATACAAAATTCTAAAGTAATTTCATTGAATAAGTTATTCTAAGCTGCAGAGGATACAGAAGGAATCTGTAATTCAGCAAGTAAAGTGGGATTTTACTGCTGTGAGGTCAGTGAAGTAAGGAGAGAAGCGCATAATTTTTTAATAATCGGCTTCAGACTAGTTTCTGATGCCAAAGTCTAAGGTGTAATCTTGCCATGTCTTAACATTCCCTTCCATGAAAAAAAAAAAAGCCACAGAGGTACCGAAGCCATTTTAAGCTGGAAGAAAGCCTAAATTCAATATTTATAGTCTAGTATGAGAATGTTCAGCTTTTACAATGAGTCCTGTAGTTTACTGCGTAACTTGAAAATCAAAGTGGAAATATTTCTATATTGTTAGCAATACAGACCAGTCGAAAGCCTGTGAAATAAAAGTATTGGGGCAACAAAGGAAGTTTTAAATTCTGCACTTTTCGGACCTTTTTTATTTAAGATGGCTTATCTGAAATACAGTGAATATTGATAGAACATGGAATAAGCTTGCAGTCAGGCCTTTCAGGGTATAATGAGGTGTGGTTGAAGGGGTACTGGGCTTGTATTTAATCTGATAGATACCAATTAGACAAGGTTTTCAGTTGTCTTTCTGTATTTTGGAGGATGAATATGTTTCAGTTTGCTTGTGTATCCTATATTCTTTCATTTCTCCCCTTCTGTAGTCACAATGACCAAGATATTTTCTTTCTGCCATGAAAGGCAAAAAAAGCAACCAATTTCACCTTCACTCAAGACTTGTATTGTTTATAGGCTGGCCAGTGGAAGTGGAGCAACTGAATTGATGCAGATTATCTTGTGACCTTCCATAGGAGTAGAAATTTAGTTCATCTCAATTCTACTCTACACCATAGTTGAAGTTATGGCTCCACCTACCAAGAAAGCAAATGGCACACAATGTGGAAGAAATGGGATGAGGGCAGGGGGTGATCCTACAGTCACCTTTGGAAGCATAGTGGTTTATCAAGCACAGTTAAATCCGCTGGGTCTGAAGCCATGCAAGTGAGAGCATGCACTGAAGTTCTTCTCCTATGCATGGCCCCAAACTATGAAATGTCTGAAGTTTTCTGATGTTGCTTTATGTTCAAAGGAGTGTGGTTTTGCATATTACTAAGCCAATGCAGTAATAGGATGTATTTGCTAGCCAAATTTCCTTTCATTAGCTACTCCTGCTTCTCTGCGCTGGTGTTCACCTAATCTTGTGGTGAGCTGATTCAGAAAGTGAAACTAGTAAGAAGGGGATTACTGTTTCTCTGGTTTACCTCTGAATTAGCACATAATAATGTCAGATGCTGATACAGGTGTAATGGAGAAGGCTGGAATGGGAAAAGAGGCAGAAGGAGTAAGACTGACAGCAGTCATCTGTTAAATCACTGTAATTGTAAGTAAGGAGAGGAACACTTGAAAATGTACAATGTGAAGTGTTAACTATAAACAACAATTTTCAGTCCTTTGCTTTCAAAGATGGAACAGAGTTTTTACTGAAATGGTCATTGTTCTCTCACAGCTTCCAGCTCCTGAATGTTGTGGGAAAGAGAAAAAAAATTGTTTAATTAGTGGAAGAAATTTTGAGGGTGGAAACAATAAGCATCTTTTGTGCCAAAACTTTTGTAGTCCATTCTTGGAGATGGGGATGAAAACCCAAATCCATCACATTATCAGGAAACTTGAATTCTATTGTTTTAAGTTTTTATTTCTGAATACTGACTTTAGGATAGTTAGACTCCTTTAGCGTTGAGACAAACTTAAACACACTGGGGTAATGAATTAATCTTAGGCAACTTCAGCTCTTAAGAAAGCATACTGTCTTGGAAATGGAAAGCTCTGAAATGGTAGCTGTTGTTAACTGAGAAGTTAGCAGGTATCTTAAGCCTTGAGTTATTAATGGAATTGAAATAAACTCTTATGGCCAGACCTAGCTAGTAATGATATTAGTAAAATATTAGTAAAATGTTAGTAAAATATTCTCTTGGTGATGGGGTCCTGGGTCTTTTTATAAAGGGAGATGCATTTTGCAGAAGAGTAAATGATTTTCCTTTGTTCTCATCCTATGTCAGCAAGAGAAGTCTGGATTTCAGTTCTTCATCTTTCATATCACTGCAGTGTTTCACTGTTTCTGTCTAGGTGGAAGTTCATCAGTAACACTTGAGTTTCTAGGTATCTTCCATACTTTCTTTTTTCCAGCATTGAAGTAAACTAGAGTCATCTGTAATTAGAGCTATGAGTAGTAGCCATCTTCCTTCTGCATACTGAGTTCTTAATCAGGAAGTTGAAACTGGTTAAAGAGCATGTTTTAAAATGGAAATGTCCCAGGAGGATAAACCTGCATATGTTGGTCTTTCTTGGTTTCCAAAAGCGTATCTTTAGAAGATATTTTCCTTGCAGGATGAGGTACTGCTACAAGGTGCAGTCTTGTAGCTTTATCCCTACATTATCTGCTAAAATCAATTGAGAGATCTTGCCCCTTTAGTGAACATTTATCTTTTTCAATGTGACCTCTGTAGCCCTCGCTCTAGTTGTGTCAGAGCTTTTGTCTTCCAGATGTGTACATAACATGCCAAAAGTGTTACCTCCATGTATTTTCTTGTAGATCTGAACTTCTGTAGTGCTTCAGGTTTGCATGTTACACTTAAGAATCTGGTGCAGAAGACCAAGAAAGATTTAATCTTTGAGTGTAGGCCGTGCTTATGGAAAATCAGATTTGTTCACATGGGGCTCAATTTTCTGATCAGAGTTTAACCTTTCAGTTTAAGAAGGGTCTTTAATGCTGCTCTTTACAGAAGGATTTTGATGGTCTTGAGAAGTCCCAATATCAACTCCATACAGTAATGCCATTGACAATCCAGGATTGCCTTGGAAAAAAGATGCAATCTGCCTATATGAGAAGTGTTTTAGTAAATAACACTTGTGGCAGAAGAAGACACCTATTACAAAATGAAAATAAAGCAACATAAGCTTCATTTGTGGTGAAATCTAATCTCAGTTAAATGATGTGATACTCTTTTCCATCTGCTATTCTTTTTCTTTTGAGCAACTTCTTGTTGCTCTGAAGCCCCTTAGAAATCTCATTAATGAGAAGTGTCCTGTCTGGGTTAGGTATGTGAACCTTCAGGGATCTAATTGTATCTAAGCAGAAGAGAAAGGGGAGATCCTTTGAATGGAGACACTAAAATTGTTCTTTGGTCAGGTTTGTGAAGGTTTTGCATTGCAGTAGATTTGCACATTGCTTGGCTAGACAATAAGATCCCTTTTTCCATCCCATCTGCTAGCTTGTGGATATTTGTGAGCATGCTTAGAACTTGTCTGTTCATTTCCTCCTCTTCTCATTAGCTTTTTAATAATTCCATGACCAAAAGTGTCCAAAAAACTCATCTTTGTGGAGACTTTTGCCTGTTCCCATTGTGTTGATACTGGTGATTGGCAAAGGAGAAAAATGCCATCTAATCCAGGCATCAACTAAGTTTAATTTTTGGTCAGTGCTACAGCATATCATTTCCCCCTATGATGAACATATTTATTAAAGAATAAATATCCCATCTCATAAATAAGAACTTTCTGGACAGATTCTTTTTACAAGTATGATGTGTCTCTAATGAATTCATGATGCAGTTACCTGCTTCACAGAGGTGTACTGTAACTTTTATCACTAGTTGAACTAATAGGAGAGCAGCTCCTTTCTTTCTAGATCTCATTTTTTAGTAAGCACAACTTTATACAGACCAATAAAAGACTGGTTGTTCTAACAAATTGGTTTTATTGAGGACTCTTTCTACTGTGAGTATTCAATTCAGCTGGGATGTAAGTTTTGCTTTGTAGTAGCTCATTGCTTAGGCTGCTCAGTATTCACAGTTGTCAGTCTCACTTTATATAATCTTCTTCCCCAAGAAAAGCTTTTAAACATTTCCTTGTTTCTGTTCTTGAGCAGCCTATTCTCTAACTGAAGAATCTAATTTAGAAAACAAGGCCATTTGAGGGCAAGAAGTAGTGCTGGAGATCTCTTTAAAGTTTACGTGATTTAAGTGAAGAGTCTTTTCTTCCAGGCAATTAATCTTTAGAGACAGAGTAATGGAATACTTTGGTAATTACTTCATCAGTAAAGATCCGTGTTGACCTGAGCCAATAATGCCTTTTAATGTGGTGACTTCTAAACTACTAATTGGCCAACCCTCATCTTTTGCTATATTTTGAACCTAACAGCTGGAAGTGGAAAAAACACTAGTGGTTTGGGATAAAGAATAGATTTTTCCATTGTTTTAAGTTCAGAACGCTTTGGAGTTGAGAATGTGGTTAAACCAGTGGTGAAATGTAGGGGAAGCTACTTCTGCCATTACGTTATGGCTGAAAAATAAGTTTTCCAAGAGTTTTTGTCTTCAAAGTTGTTAGAAAAGGCTGTAGCTTGCTTTTCGCCTTGCTCAACTTAAAAATAATTGATCATTTAAGAACTGAGGTAGTCGGGTGTTTTCAGACGTCAGTAATTCCTGTAAACCCCTGGGTCTGTGCTTGCCTCCTTGCTGTTAGGTGCTCCAGACACACAGTACCTCAGCATCACCAGTACGTCTGCTTAGGATGCATCTGAGATTGCAGGTGATCAGGCTGGAAGGAGGAAGAATAGTAACCAGTGATATCAGTCCCATCACAGTATCTTTTCTGTTGTCCTGCATCCATCTTGCTTTCCCTGAAGAGCTATCCCTCAGGTTTCAGATGGAAAGTGAGGGGAGCAGAACTCCCTGAGAGCAGTGGCCTGTGTGACTGGTGCATATATACTGGTCCTGACTGGCAGAGCAGCAACTTGTCTTGGCAGGTGGAGCCCTAACTTTGCTGTTGCTGGGAGGAGTGGGAGAAGATTGTAACAATTACAGTGAGTAACTTTGCCGTATAAATCGGTGCACTCCAGAACACTGTTCTGAGGACCAAATCTGTCATGACTACTAAAATTCTTGCCCTTCTATCACCCAGAGTGTTGCTGTTCTTGTTCTGTTTCTTCCCAGCTTTAGTTCTCATCTTCTAGTTTGAATTTGCTAGAGACATAACTTCGGCTTTAGGTTTGTGCTGACTGGAACTGACCTGTGATTGCCATAGACCTGTTGACCTTGTCTTCTTAATGGAGATTCAGTTAAACTTTTGCTAGATGTATAAAATAAACATAGTGCTGGCTTTTATTTTTTTTTACTATTGAAAAAAAATAATTATGTTTTACAGTGTTCACTTGAGTTGATATTTGGGTGCATTTTCACATGCATAGTCTGTATATACTGTACTTTCTGTAAAGTTGCTTTTCTTTTCCCCTTTTTCTCTGCCAAAAGGAATCAGATACAGCACCTTGCACAGCTCCTAATGCTTACCAGTTCAGTCTTCAAGCACCGGCTCAGCTTATGGCCAGTTTAGCACCCGCATTGCCCCTGCCAAGTGGTAAACCCCAATCTGCGCCTCCGAGAGCCCTGATAATGGCCGCCAGTAATCAGGTATGAGCCAGCAACTCTGTCACCAGCAGCCATCACGTGGCAAGTGTAGGTCGTGTGCGCTGTGCTGTCAGTCTGAAAGCCTCTGAGGGTAACCAGAGAGCATGTGCTAAGCTTCATGTGGTCGTGGAAGTACTCACCTGCTGTGTCAGAGGTGCGGGGAGAGCAGAGGGAGGGAAAGGGTTTAGCGTGGAAGAGCCCCTCCACTACACAGACACCTAGGAGTAAGTTGAGTAAGTTAAAGAAGGAGTGTCAGGTGTCTGATTCCTTAGTTTGTATTTGAGAGTCCTGGTGCCCAGCTAGTGGGATATTTGTAGATCTTTAGGCTGTGTAATTTCCACCACCATACAGGTGGTGAAGCTGTAAAATTCCTTTGAATTTTAAGGAATAGTGCTGGCCTTTCTGGGCTTATTTGGTTGTCTTGATTTTGAATTACTAGAACAGATTTGGTTACACTTGTAATATTAAAATACATTTTAAAGGTAGAGAACAGAAGATTAATTATGGACATGTGCGTAAGATTTTTTACCAAAAAATTAAATGTGTGCATAAATGTGCTGGGACGTGAATGTGTTTTGGCTAATGTATCCATTCTGGTAAAACAGTGCATCTTTCTGCAGGAAAACACTCCCTCAGTCTTGATCATTAAAACTATTAGTCAAACATGCCTCACATGAGGCTTAATGAAACTTGTGGGTTGTAGGTCGCCTATGGTAACAAAACAGTGAGCTAGTTTCTTTGAAACTTAAATTTTGGTCAGGTTCTCTTCCTTCTTCTCCAAGTCCTTCTATCAGAGTTCTGGGAATCAAGGACCAGGAGATTTTCAACTTAATGACTTTGCCTTTTTTTATTTGATGCAGCACTTACTTCATTGCTCTTCACTGGACACTCTCCCATTTGTCCGTATCTCTGTTCCTAGGGAACCCCAACCTGGGCCCAGCACTCCATGTGTGACTTCACCTGTGCTGAGTAGAGAGGAAATGATCACTTCCCTTGACTTGCCTTTGGTTTTAAACTTGTAACTGATTACTCAGATTCTTCCCCTCCTTTCTTTCCCTACTGCTCAGTCCCACTAAGGCAGTACCAGTTTACCTGCACAGGAGATGTCTTAGTGAGAAGCTAATAGAATAATGTATTTCTGTTATAGGGTCTGCAATTGAGTATTCACTGGCTAGCGAATACAGTCCAGTCTGAAACTTTAGAAGTTTTTTTTAGAATAAAACTGGAGAGGTTTTTTTAAGTTAAACTTCATCTAAAATACAAACTTAGTGTAGATTATTCTTTCCTTAACAGCTCTGCTTTTCTGAAGTACCCTGGACCTAGTTAGGAGGCATGCAGTTGTTAGTACAAAACAAGTTGACTTTCAGAGTGTTTGCCACAGTTGTGAAGAGGCAATGTGTTGTGTGAATTTTGGATGTCTGCTAGAATTTTCAGTCTTAGAAAACAACTGCTTTGTAGCACTTTTTCTGGCTTTCTGTTCCTTGGCTGTCCTTTCAAGTGATTGTTAACTGTTCTGTTAGTAGTTTTATAGCACTTACATGTTTAAAAGCAGGAATTTTTCTGTGGCTTTGCTTAACAAAGATGTGCCTTTGAGAATCATGTGAAGTCAGAAGAACAACTTGGTACCTATAGTTTAGAAATGGGATAATAGGCTATTTGCATCAAATTTACCAAAAGCTTATATTTTGTGAAGTAGAAGTGGGGTTTTTTGATAAAGTTTATGATTGAGTCAGAAGTGGGACATGAAATCATTTTACCAAGAATACTGTAAACATGTCCTTCCCACCTCCAACTTTCTGGAGCAAGACTGTGCTAGATCAGGCTGATGGCTTTTCTTTTGAGTTGATGAGACTCAGCTAGCTTATAACTCTTAATAGGTGCATTCTGCTATCTCAGAGGACTCCTCCCCTGATAGATTTGAACATGTGTAAGACTTTCTTAAAAGCAAGTCTTCTTTCATATTCAAAAATTTTGAAAGGGACTCATTTGTCTGCATGGTGTCTTCAGCTTTCTCCCTGGCAACTTTTTCCGCCTCAGTTCAGGTTGGAAAGCTGTACCTAGGTGTCAAGTACAACTCTGAAAAGCAGGAGGTGCCAAGAGCATTTAACTGTATTTTGAACAAATCATTGCCTTCTAGGGAAGTTTACTGCTGTTAAAGCTTCCAGGTATTTTCATTTTTGAAACATGTTTTGTGTGATTACTGATTCTATTTATGTACTGCATAATGAATTGGAGAATTTCGAGATAGTGCAGAGACTGATTAAGCTCCTGGCACAGGTCTGTATGCTTTTCAGGATCATCATCATCCATCATTTTTCCAAGGTAATCATTCTTCTACTCTGCTGACAGCAGTTTCAAAGTTGACTTGGGGGAGCAGAACAGTTTATGAAGCAGTGCTGCCCATTAGAAATGAGCAGAAAAACAGATGTTGATGTGCGTGTCCAGATGAGTAGAGGGGGCAGAAGTTGTTTGGTAACTTCCCAAGGAGAGGAGGGGACTACATTTCCTGTTGCTACTTTGAGATAAGTTTAAGTCATGCTGGATTGCTCTTTGCTAGGTTGCCAAAATGAAGACAGAAGAAACTTCCTGTTTCTTAGGTCAGAAGAACTCTTTCATTTAACTTCTAAGATGCTTTCTCTTTTCCCCCAAAGGGTTATGTTCTGATTGCAGAGTATCTAAAGCCAGTAAGCACCAGTCCCTCTGCTGCACTGGCTGGCTTCTAGTATGTCTGAGAAAGTCTCCAGTAAAGATGAGTGGTGTCTGATTGGGAATATGTTCGTTGCTGTGGAGACAACTAGGAAATGAAACCTTAATGTCAGTGCTGAGATACCACAGTCCAAACTCATAAAAGGACTTGCAGGAGTAGATTACTTTTTTCAGATTCTTTTGAGTTTGGCCAGATAAGGCAGAACATTTAAACTCATAACAGGTTTTTTCTATTGTGTTACAGGCAATTCTGTGGCTAGCATGCTTTGTTTCGGAGTTTGCTTTTATCCAGAACAATTGTTAATGGTGTTGCTTTGTCTCACCAGTACAGCTGATACTGCTAGTATCTCTGAGATGATTGCTGGAAGGTTAGCAGCGTTGCAAACAAAATTGGTCAGCGTCTTGAGTCAAAATTTCTTTTAGCGGAGTGCAATCAGTTAAGTGTAGCTCACTTGGATGAAGGGTAAGTTTGTAAGGATACATTCTAATTCATGTCAGTGCAGAAGTGTGCAGAATTCCCCTAGTATATTGAGATACTTCAGTGTTTTCAGTATGTCAACTTCAATTTAGAAATGACCTGGTTTGTTCAATGGCATTTTTAACCTGTTCAGGTACTGAAGGCTTCTTCACTCAACCAAATGACATTTTTATTATTTTTTTTAATTGAGAATTCTCTCGTCTGGGGTTGAATAATTTTTCAGTGTCCATGCATTTTCATAGGAAGTAGGCTATGGTTGTCTACTTTGGAAACAGTTTTGATTCTAAATGTCAGACTCCCATCTTCTGTGTGTGATAGAACATTGTTTGATTTTTAACACATGCAAAACTTAAGAGAAGATGATGTTTTATTTCCTTTCCTAAGGAAAGAAGAGAAGGCAAAACTGGATCTGAGTTCCAGAGGTCGTTCAGCTGAAAACAGTACTACAGATTTTTCATCTAGGCTGTCCTATGCTTATGTGGACAGTCTTTATGTGCTGTTATTCTTCCACATATGGAAACTGACTTAGCCTGACCAGACCCTGGATAACCTAATCTGACTGCTTACAACAGAATGTTGGATTAAGTTATCTCCAGAGGTCTCCATATAAACATCCAGTGAAGATGTTTATAGGACAGTATGAGATCCTCTGGCCACATTGGCAGTTGCTTCCTTAGTGCTTTTTGAGTTGCAAGAAGGACAAAGTCTAAACAGTAGTTTCTTAGAAACATAAACAAACTCACCATAAATAAAAAACTTATGGAAATGTAGAAATCATACCTTCCTTTTGTTAACATAGTACTCCTTTATCTTCCGGTGTCATTGTAATCAGATTTTGACTCACAAACCGAGATTGATTTGAGTAATCACATATGTATTTCCCCTGCAGACTTTTTCACATGTACTCTATTGGTATCACCTCATCATTTGGAAAGGGCTTTTCTTACTGTAGTAATAATTTTTGTGTTCCAAATCAAAAGTGAGAATTCTCAGTGAGGTAAGATTTCGCTTTAAGGTCTGAAACTGTCAGCTTTGTGTAAAAAAGCTATTATCTCTTGTTCTCTGTAGTGACAAGTACTGCACATACACTTCATGGCCCATGTCACAACAGCAGCAAAGTTGCAGCATGAGTTCTGTCTTCTGGTAGCGTTGTTTTGACTCTTGCCCCTCAGTTTGGAAACTTGGGTACTGACAAGATCAAAAAGTATATTTATTTTGTGTGTCATTCTACTTTCTTTACCATAATGTAGTTCAGTATTTGCTGCAGTGCTGACAGTCCTGTCTACTGTCGGTCCCTCATTTTGGGGACTAGGCCCTCTGCTCTCTCAAATACTAGTTTATCTTGGAGCTGCTCATACTAGTATTGCCTAACCTGTTGTGAAAGGTGAAGAGTACCTTGACCTTTGTGTGGTAGCTCTGCCAGTAGTCTGTAATAAAGTGAAATAAGATATGAAATATTGAAATAATCTGCTCCCATATGGCTTTAATTTTTCCAGTTCTCTTGTCTGGAAGGTAAGAAACATCTAAAATTTTTCTTGCTTTTGGGCTCTTTTTAGTCCCCATGTTGGTTTATCTTTTCTTTGCTGTTCTTATGGTTGGCTCCATAAATTTCCCCTTTTAATAATAGCAGAAAAGAGTTTGGGCTCATTTTATGAAATCTGTTCAGGACTCAAGATTTTATCAGTTGTAGCTGAAAGTGGCCTGTAGGTCCCAAAAAGAGAAGTGTCTGTCTTTGCTGTGCTTTGAGCCTTATTTCCCTAGATTGCCAGTACTAAACAACTTTTGGAAGAACTTATTTTGCTTTGTCTCTACTTCAGCTTAGAACTCTAAATGACATAGAAATCTCTTATCAGGTTAAGAGTAGACCCAGGTAGCATGTGCAAATACCTTGCAGAATCCTGTTAACTAATCTAAAGTAATGAGACAAAGCTGCCTAATAATTGGCTTATTGCTTATGCAGCTGTGACTAAAATGTTGGTTAGGTCATTGTCCATTATTTCTCTGCAAAACAATGAATCTATTTCATAAAGAAGAAGTTAAATTTCTTAGTGTATTTACAGATCTTGTTATGCTCAGAAAGTCAGCGAGTGCTACAAGCCTAAAATAGAGAATTTGGAAATATTGCAGGCTTTGTGAAATATTTTGAGAATGCATGATGGATTATTTAAGAGACACTTAAAATGTTAATGGCACATTAAGGTAGCAGTGAATAATACTCTGGTATTGCACATGAAATGATTTTGAGGTTTGTGTTTGATTACAAGTCTGATCAGCTGCAGACTAGATTCAGTCATGGCCTTTAATCCTGTACTCTAAACAACAAAATAGTAAATATGTGATCTTTCAAGAGCCTTTTCTAAGCTTTTCCTTTACCTCTGTAAGTGCTTACCAATCATTTTGGAGCACTGCATGTATAATTTCTTCTTAAGTTGAGTGCAGATACTTTATTACCAACATTTTTCTGCCTTTTTTTTCTCCTTACTTTAGAAATGCTATTAGGCAAAATAACCAACAAACTAACGAAAGACCTGAACAATTCAGAAGCCTGTTTATGTTTAGACTTCAGCTCTGTTATGTTACTTGTGTTATTTCAAATTGTAGGGGATTGATTTTTGGCTATACATTTTTGTTTGAATAATGGCAGTCTTTAAATGTCAGCAGTTTTGTACAGTAAATTTGCCAGTATTTAAGAATAGAAATTTGGTTTCCTTAGCAAGTAATTACTTGGTATTTCTATTGCAACCAGATTTGTTTTCTTGAGTTTTTTCCTGGGGCTTTTTCCTCTTTTTTTTCCTCCTTTTTTCCCTCCTTTTTTTTCTGTTAAGTTCTGGGTGGGGTTGTTTGCTTTTCTATTTTTTTTTTTCCTGGAAGCTTTTTTAACCTGGTATGTGATGCAGAATTTCACTGTACCCCCACCCCCAATCTTGTCTTAAATGTGAATTCTTTAGTTTACCCTCCAGATCTAGCAGATTATTCAACACAGCTAAAAACCAAACCAGTTCTATCATTCATTTTTTAAATCAATAGCCTTAAGATGGGAGAGATTATTCTATCTAGAGAACTAGATCCAAAGAAGTTGCAACTTTTATATAGAGGATTTCTCTGTCGTATCACAGATGAAGGGCTTTCTTTTTGGATTATCTGATTTCTCTAGACATCATCTCCTTACAGATGTCATCTCTCAGTAATTGTATGAGTCCTGAGCTTGGGAATGTCCACAAGTTTGTGCACGGGAGAAGGGTGTTTGATACAGCCTCTTGAGATTTCTGAAAATATGAAGTAAATTTCTTTTATCAAAGGTCCTGAAAGAAGCTAAGTGAATGATACATGGCCCATTTGAAACAATAACTAATTGGAAAATGAGGAGCAAAAAAATTCAGTTTTTGTAAAAGGTGGAGTTCACCAGGAAATCTCTGCAGGAGTTTGTGCTGCCTGATATCTAAATGACAGTGGATGAAGCCTAGTCAAGTTTGCTGGTGGTGTGAAGCACCTTAAGGGCTACCTGAGAAAGGATGCAGAAGGACCTTTCAAGGTGATGCACAGGAAGGAGAGAAGTAACTTAAACTTTGTGGAGAGTAGTAGGCCCTGAGCAGACAGTTTCATGTAAAGATGACATCGTGTTGTTCTTGCAGAACACCAACAGTGAGTATAGTTTTGCAATTTCTTTCCTCATCAGAGGCAAGTCAAAGCACAAATGGAAGCAGAATAGGGAAAGATGTTAATAGTGATGAAACACATGGAATTGCTTCTGTGTCAAGCAAGAATGTTTAACCTCGAGAAAATGAGATATATGATCTAGGTCTGTGTTGTCATCAGCAGTATATGAAAAAGTTAGAGAACAATATGACAAGAAATTATTTACTCCAAGAGCTGATAGATCATTCTACATTAGGCTCAAATTAAATGTGATGCTCATTTAAGCTGTGAAATGCCATAGCACAGGATGCAGGATGGAAAAAGCTGATGCTTTCAAAAAAGTGAACAAACAAGCGAACAAAATGTAGTTGAGAACTGGTAAATACAAGGGTATCGTCTCTGACTTAAGGGTCCCTGAGTCAACTTCCTTAAGCACCTCTCTCAGGTGATGAATCGTAAGGCTGATGGATTTAGATCCTGCTCCAATAGATTGACAGTGTTTATCTTGATGGCCTAAAAGCAATGCTTCATCACAAGCTCGAGTTCACATTCTGGCTAGGTTATTAATCATTCTTTGAAAGTTTGTTTACCTTTTGAGCAAACAAGGGGTAGGACATCTTTCAGGATACAGGTGGATGCACTTGTCGTACTTGCTGTGCTGCTTGTCTGATCTTGGGGTTACCTGCCCTCTTGCTCCCAGTAGTTCTTTTTGGTGAATCCTTATTCATATTGAGGAAGAAATTTTTCACATTTTCAACTGAAGTGGATGGATTGGCTTCCTGAAAGTTTATATGCTCCTTGATCACTTTTGTTCTGGTTGTTCAGTAGCCATACTAAAGTTTTCCTCTGTCTTTCTTCAGCACGTAGTTAAGGGTCACTGTGATGACTGGCTGCTTTTAGTGGTTTACTATTATAGGGTAATTTTTAGTATTTTGATGTTGTTTGAAGTAAATGTTTATATATAATTGAGTCAGAGATACACTTACTGAACTAGAAAACTGCACGAGAATGTGACGCTGTGTGTTTGCTTGAAGGACCACTTGCCAAAAATATAAAACATTCTAATCTTTTTTTCCTTTAATTTTGTTTACTTGCTAAAACATCTTCTAGAAGCGATTTATGAAACATACATCAATCAATTATGTTTGGGAAGTAGAGCTTCTTAAGAATGAAAAATTCGCATTTCCTTTTTCTGTTCATTCTTGAAATATTTTGCCACTGGTGTTCTGAGAATAACACTTGGTGGGTCTATCTTGAGAGTTTAGAAGTTGAAGGTTGATTAGGTTGTTGTAGGATGCTGTATAAATTAAAAATAGTTTTAAGGTTTTGTTGTTCCTGAACACTGGTCTTCACCAGTTTGTCTTTCTGGATGCTCAGTGTCTCTTCTAGTAACAGTTTGACAGGAAAATGTTGCTTATGGACTTATGCTTTCAATAACTATTTTTGTTTTGTGCATGCAGTTGTAATGGTGGCTTGGTGTTCTCATTTCTAATTCACACTTGTTTGGAAATACAGAATATGAAATACCTGCAGCTACTTCACGTTCTAAGCAATTGTCCCAAAAGTTAGCTCTGTGTTCCTGTTCAACCACTTAAGGTTAGAATTACCTCTTGGTACAGGCAATCAGTTGTCTGTTGAGTTATTGCTCTCAGACATCAGGAAAGGTTGCTTGCATTGATGTTACCAGGAATTTAGGAAGTCTTTCAGTTTCATCTTCTGAGACTCTTGTACCTAATTTAGGTACATACACACTAAGCCAACTTACTGTATGCCATTAAGTGATAGAGATGCCTGTAGTACCTTATGGTGGGATAGGTTTACTCAGGCTGCCACTAAACCTTCTGGGCAGTTTTTGTTTCAAGTTATTGGAGATCCCCCAAAGAAAGTGTTACGTTATGTTTCTGATCACTTAATTGTTTAGCCTTGTCTGCACATGAGGTACAGTCCAGGAGCTGTGTAACCTGGTGATCAGATCATAGGATTTACAAGCTCCTCACAAGCCATACTTAGTTTGCCTGTCACTGACTTGAGATTATGGGGAAAGCAGACTTGTACTCCCCATGCATTCGCTCATGTGATCATGCCCTTACATTTCTCCATGATGTTTCTGAAAGACTGAAATATCTCACTTGGTCATGCTCTTGCTGAGATACTCCAAAATAGATACCTCTGTCACAATTAGTACTTAATGTGAAACTTCTCTGGTTTTGTAAGGGAGTGCTACAGGGAGTATATTTCATACTGAGATCTGAGGTTTTTAAGGATGCTTTGAAATCTACACCATTTCATTTGCAGGACGTTTTCTTCAGAAAACACTTAGTAAGCTGTTAGTGCCTTGGGACTTGCACAGCTGCAAATAAACAAGCATGAAAAGACCAGTTGCTTCAGGCAGTGTTTTGTGGAAGTGACTTATATGTTGAGGAAGTACAACTGGTAATACATGTTTTGTTTGCTGTTTTTATGCCTAAATGAATGCTTATCTTACTTTATTTTTTTTTTTTAGCAGCACAGTGGAATGAAGTTTTCCATGAAAGGAACTCATAACCAAGGCAACAGCTACAACCCCGTCAGCAGTGGAGGCATGAGGCAACCAGTTGGTAACCGGGGACACCACCAGTACAATCGTAATATATGGAGAAGGAAAAAACACAGAGACAGCTTGCCTATTAGTCTGAGCAGATAATGGCAGGTGCCAAAGTGACCTTCCCTGTTCAGACAAACTGAGTGAGTGCCACTCGACTTGAGGGATGGAGACCAGCGTCCAGCACATCGTTTTATTGGTGTTGCCAAATATCTGCAGCTGACTTCTTTGCATGTTTCTTTGTGTGGTGGTTCAGTCCATCTTCAAGAAGTAGTTGTGCTTATCTGTGAAGCCTTATTAAATGTGGAAGTTTGTTTTCTGCCTTCCCACAATGGTTCATTCAGTGCCGAAGCAGCTCTGACAATAGAACTGCAAGGACATTTACAAATGCTGTAGCTTTTTTGCTGTGGCTATATCCGTTCCTTTTCTTTTATTTTAGAAGTGAAGGAAACTTCAGCCCCTTGGAATTTATTTTTTTTTCTTCTTTGCAGCAAATCAAGTCGGGAATTCATAAAAGTAAATTTGCTGCTCTCCTGGTTTTTTTTTTCCAAAGCTCATTTTTTTTCTGTAAATATTGGAAGTATGATTTGTGCAATAACTTGGAATTTTTAATTTAATTTCATATTATCACATAAGTTATATTTAAGGGGAAGAGGTTTTTTAATTTACAGATCCTTTCCCAGGTTGCATTATCTAAGTTGGGGTCATAGTTTTGGCAGGTTGTCTGAGCAGTGTTATAAACATGACATTTGGTAATATTTGAGGCTTCTTGATTCACAAGGAAAGTGCGATTTGGCTTACAGTTTTAAGAATTTAAGCTCCAAAGCATTTCGACCCTGTGTTTTTTAGCTCATTGTCTGGCCTCTATCAGTCGTCTTGCTCTGACCAATGAGTTTTAATTTTCTTTAACTAGACAACAAATCGAACATTTGTAGTACCAGAAGTAAAACTTTTGAGAGGAATGGGAAAAAGGTTGATTCAAGTCCTGATATGAAACTAAAAAGCTGTGAACTACATGCTTTGATGCATTTTAGTAACGTAACCTGTTAATGTTTGGGTTGGAACAACACTATTAAACAGAGGTACCCGGCTTAAGGAATGTGGAGAAAGGAAATATGTTGATTCCATTAAGGAATCTGTATAGTAGTATGCATTAGTTCTGTTAAGAGCAAATATATAAAAAGTACTTCAGCTGCTCTAAGCATTACAAGAAGTATCTTTTAATGTGTTGCAGGAGAGCACAGCCCAGTGTTGTACACAGTATGAGTGGCTGGCACTTAATTTACAGATGCATACAGGTATACTATGCAAGTGTGTATTGCCATGACAAACACTGTCTTTAACTTTTTGAAAAATGTACATCCTGCCTAACCCTGAGTTTTTAAAGCACCACAATTGTCCTGGGAGTAGGTCACATCTCATGCCCTCTGACTTCCCTTTTTTTAAGTGAGAGTTCTTAAGCTATACAGAAAACTACAGGTGAGTAATCGAAGTCCACTAGCAGAGAAAGCTGAAGAATCCTGTTAACAGGACATCTATACTGTGTACAGATATAGAAGGTTTTAAAACTGGTATCTGAATATTGAAATGAGGTGTCAAGCATGAAGCTTTTTAATATGCTGTATGCCTTTGAAGCAGAAGTAGTTCATGTTATTACTGAATCTGTCAAACACAAACAGGTCCTTGAGGGGAGAGAGGGCAACATTCCAAACTAGAGTAGTGCATATCTGTTTGCAGAAAGTTTGTCTTAATGCTCCAGACTCATCACAATAAAAAGTTCTAAAAATTGTGAGCTGATTCATAAATAATATCCAAGGGCTGTTACATGAGCCTGTACTGCTTAGTCTTCACACACTAGCAATATTGAGCATAACTACATTAAAGAGCCTTCAGAGGCTTTAATTGGTGTCTTATACTAGCGTCCATTTTAAAGCAAAACTCATTTGAAAAGTGGTATCATGTAACACTTCAGTCATGGTGAACCAAATGAATTGGCCTGGCTATCACTGTGGTTATGTGCTACAGGTTTAAAAAAATGTTTAAATTTTTTGTGTGGACAACTATGTGGAAGCTAAAATTGACATATTTTTATGTAAAGTTTTCTATTCTTTGATTTTTAATAAACTTTGGAGACCAGTCACTCTTCTGTACTTTTTTATGAGAAACTTAATGGATGAAGTGACACTCAGCCTCGTCCCATTCTTTGATGTACGCTTTGAACATCCGCTTTAAATGGTTCATGCTGAGCACCTTCAGAATGAATTTGGAAGGTGGATGGGTGCCCTCAAATGATGATGTTTTTCTAAAGGGAGTAGTGAGCATGGATGTTGCTTTTGTAGTTATGGATTTGATGCCTCGATAATGAGAAAGCAGAGGAGCTGGATGTAGTGCCCACAGTATTCTCAAGGGGAGATCAGTTGACTAATTCCTTGGGATCCCTTAATTTTTAATTAACTTGCTTTTTTTTTTTCTAGTTCCTCCCTGTAGTTTTTAAGTTCCTTTGAAAATCTTCATTTAGGTTTCAGCCTCCTCAAAGACTGGATGTATCTCGTCTTTTTTTGTTGAGTTCTGTGAACCCTCTGAAAGGACTCTGAAGTGTCAGCAACCGACTCTAAATATTTAAAAAATGAGTCATTGCAAGGAACCAGTGTGTATATATATATCCATGAATGCCAAGAAAGGGAACTGAAATGTTTTTAATAGTCAGCAATGGAGGGCTAGGGATTGACAGTCAGAGAGGTGTGTGATACTTGGTCAGTCTTAATGAGTATTTGCTGGAGAAAAGCAGAGAGATAGTGGGAAAATAATAACCACTCAGTAGTAGCTGGGATAATAACAGTTATTTTTTCAGTCAAGTCAGCCAGTGGGACATGGCTGACAGAGGGATGTATAATCTCTGCAGACACAAAGATTAAGTGCAGCAGCATTGGTTTTGTAACTTCTGTTGTCCTAGACTTCACCTTTTCCCTCTTTCTGTCCCAGATGATGGTTTTGCTTTATTCTTCCCACAGATTCTGCTCAACTATCTGTCCTTGTTAGTAGTCTGCATTTAATGCCTTTGGATTGTCCCTTGACCCCTTGTTCTCTGACAAAAATCTGAGCTATCCCCTTGATCCCAGCCCTAGTGACTATTTTGTACACTGTTCATAGGCAAAACTAGTCATTGCACTTAAGAAGTGAAAGGAAGAGGCTGCAAATTGAATGAAGGGATGGGACCCAAAGAGTCCATCATAGAAAGAGCTCAGTTGTGATCTGTTCTTGTTTACAGGAGATGTCAATGCTGTTGCTGCATTGAACTTTCCCTGTAACTCCATGCCTGTGCACTGAGGCAGGGTAAGAAGGGAGAAATATGACTGCTGGTACCCTGCTCCTGGATCAGCACTGTTTCTTTCCATGGGAAGAGCCTCTTGAGACTGGGCACAGCAATAGTCAGAGCAGCATTGGAATACAGCATGCCTTCCAGCAAAGAGAGCTCTTCATCATTTGTGGGTAAAAAGAAAAGCCTAAATTGTGAGCTAACAGGGAACTGAACACTCAGTGTATACATGTGGGAAAGTAAATGTGTCAACTTCTGTGCTCTCAAGGACAAGAAGTTGCCTGCTTGCTGACTGCTGCCAGTGTAGTCTGGTTATAAATTTAATAATACCTGGACTAAACCAAAGTTATGACCTGAATTCTTCAGTTGTAAGGCATGACAGAGCCATCGATTAGGTGGCTGCTCTTGTGCACTTATGCTCTTTCAGTTGGGGCTTGAAGTGTTATGGAAAGCAGATGTGCCAAAAAAGGAGGATTTTGGAAGCAGCCTTAGAAAAGAAGCCTGAAAAGAAGCATCTTGGATATCAGGAAAATGTGTGAAGAAAAATACCAGAGGATGCCTCAGAACCTTAACTGAGTGCCTGTCTAAAGCTCTGCTCATTCTCAGTGTTGTACTGCTGCAAAAGTTTTGGCTTAGAGCTGCCTATGGCACAGTAGCCTTTTGGTTTCAAATGAGCTAAGGATTCTTTTTTCCAAGCATTTACTTTTTTCCTTAATCCTTTGCTACTGATAGGATGTTGCCTGAGTATAAAAAGAAATTTTGAATGGCCAATATGCAGCTCATACTGATGATATGTGCATGTGTGTGTGTGTGAGGTCAGGAAAGAAAAAGGGCATCTCATCCAACACCAGCTATTTTCCCCTTATCCACCAAAATGTGACATGTTCTGATGTGAATTCTTAGGAAGCAGCAGGCTGCTTCCTGCTTCAGTAACTTAGGGGAGTTGAGCAGTAGGTTTATGGATTTACTGAAACATGGCTTCTAAATAAATGCTTCATTGACTCTTTTTCAAATTTAAACCAAAACAGGATTTAGGAGCTCCTATTACAGGGTTTTCTGTGTGAGAAGATGAAAGTGATATTTAGACTGGAAGTCCATAACCTCTGTGCTAAAATTGCCACTTTTTTTTTATTAGTGAAAACTTTGGCACTGATCCTTGATGGGTGTTCTGTTGAGAAAGTCTTTGTAAGAAAATTTCTTGCTTCCTGCTCCTTCTTTCCAGAGAAGAAAAGCTGAGTCTTTGGATGGGCTACATCCACTCCTTCAGGATTGCCATTGGACACACCTGGCTAATTTCAGGAGCCAAAATGAGTAGGTGCAGTCTTGCCCTTGTTAAGGCTTGCGTGTCCAGGTCATAAGAGTCACTTGGGTATCACTTACTGTGTAATTGTGGGTGAGATCAACAAGTCATCTCCATTCTCTTGGGGGAATTTCTTAGGAGACTTAAGAACAGAAAATAAGATCATTCTGTCAGTCATTCATCCGTGTGTATGTACTCTTCTGTAGATGAGCAGAGCAGTGTTGAGGTTCCCAGGTGCAAGCACAGGATTTGTTCTGTTCTCACAAGGGCCCTGGAGGGAAGCAAGGCAGCCCTGCAGATGTGTTTGCCCCTCAGATTAGGGGGTAACAGAGCAGGTGTGTGCAACAGTTTTCTGACCTGTCCCTGATACAGTGGTTGAACAAAATGATTGGCTGTTTTTCTCCCATTCCTCTGTTAAAAGGAATCGTCAGGGAATGGAAGGTTATGGGAAATGTGCTGTGTGGGTGTGAGCATTAGGAATTATGAGTGGTTAAGCACTGGAATACAAGTGGTAGTAAGATTTCCATCCTTTGAAGCAGTAAAAACCCAGCTAGAGAAAGCCCCAGGTAGCCCATTCTAATTTCAGTCAGTCCTGCTGGACCACTTCTCTAGGGCTTTTCCTCATTAAATTTTTCTATGTTACCACAAAAAAAGATGACTTTTTTCTTTTTTTTTTT